>CM074961.1:5013984-5028749 GCA_037577455.1 Pangasius macronema
GGACCAACATCATATTGAACCCTATGGGTTAGGAATGGGATGGCACTTAAGTTCATATGTGAGTCAAGGCAGGTGACGAATACTTTTGGTAATATAGTGTATTGCATTATAGAAAATACAAAATGTCTTAGCCTTTTATGCATTTAAATCTATCGAAAACTTAAAAAAAAAAAAAAGGGCTACACGGATTTAATAAACTCCATTTGTTCAGTACAGAAGGCTGGAATGAATACATTTCAGTGATTATCCATGCAACAACATGATCAAGCTCTATATTTATGTTTTAAACTGTCTAGCTAATGCCTATAAATGTCCTAATCGTAAACCACTACAAACATAAATACACTTTTCTCCATCAATATTATTAACAAAATGTGCCAGAAATGAATTTTTTTTTTAAAAAAACCAAAGAAGCCTGAAGCATATTGGCGAAAAAGCAGCTGTTATCATCCTACACATACATTTTCCTCAATACAGGCACTCAAGTAATTCCTGGGGAGCCATTAGACAACCTCTTTAGCCTCTCTCTCTCTCTCTCTCTCTCTCTCTCTCTCTCTCTCTCTGCATGATATAAAATGCTGTTTGTTTATGTCAGAAATGGCAGTGAGCGACAGTCACCTGAGCGAGTGCTACTGTTATTATTCCTCTCGTAATCGGAGACGCGCGACGCTAATGAAAGCACGCTGTTTGCCGAGACACGTGTCTGTCTGATTGAAGCACAGTGGGATCCTCAAGACATAATGCCGCTTGTGATACCGTCTTCACTCTGAGCAACGGCCCTCAGCTGGGGACTGGCCTGTCAGGAAGAGATCTAATTGTAAATCAGCCTTGAAAATATGCAGCCATTAGCAGGGAAAGCTGCGGTTATGTCATCTGACGTGGTGGTGATGTTAGCGTCACATTCAAATGAGCCATAATTGCTTAAGGCGAAAGGAAAGCTTGCTTTGTGTTGTTCCGAGGGAATTCGCCAACCTCTACGGATCTTTCTGGAAATAAATCTTAGTCACCGGAATATGGCTAATCCAAAAAAAAAACAACAAAGACTGCTGATATTCAATTATGTTTCTACCACAATGCTGTTGAATGCTTGATTCTGATTGGTCAGAAGATGGTGATTAAATTTCTACACCTTCAGCAATTCACATAATGTATTAAAGTTATTGTTTCTATAGTAACAATACATTCACTGAGACTTGTACTCTAAGACGAAGAATAAACAGCTTATTTAACATCCTGACACGTTTTCTGTGTGGACAAACTTCTTTAACATTTATGGAAGGAGTCTCCAGTTCAAGGAGTTGCTAGCAGAGGTAAACGAGGTAAATGGTAAAGAGAGGTTTTCCTCCACAGGAAAGTCTTCAAGCTAGAGGACTTGATAAGAGAGGCTGCTGAAGGAACGACTGCTTCTAGCTTCTATAACATAAGCGATAACAGGAACGAACTCGTTTTTGCAGAAGTTCCACCACGTTAAATGAGACTACAAATGGATAAAATGTATGACGTGGCAGTTATTAACAAATCAGAAATGTATTTTCTTTCGTATAAGAGGAAATAAACACCTGTCCGGTGGAGTCACGACAATACACTTATATTAGCTGAGACATAACCATTCTCATTGAAGCGAAGTACAACCCGACGAACACGCCACCCTGCTGGTGATTATCTTCCTGTGTCATGACCATCTTATTGCTTGTATATCTTTTAATATGCTGCCATATTTGTATTATATAGTCTGAATTTCTGATATGACCTGTGTATGAAACTATAGCTTCGCCTCCGTAGCACTTCAAGTAGTCCTACATAGCCGACGTTTCATTTTATACTCTGTATGTTGCATCATGATGCTGGAGACTCGCTCTTTTCCCGCACTATTCGTGCATGGATGGCATTATAATAAAACCGGCTTGATGTCATGCTGTGGACGATGTTGCTTTCATCGTGACAAAGATCACCAAGGACATGTACTCATGTGTCTCATGTTTCATTAGAGAGAGTAATTATGTTTAACAACACCAAGTACAGGGACTGCATAGGCGTGTAATTGCCATTAATTACTTCGAGTTACACACACACACACACACACACACACACAACGTCCAGTAGTAGTGACTGCGCAAGGTCAATTTATCTAAGACACCTAAAGGCCACTAATGCACTCTGGATAGTTGTCTTTTATGAACGTCTACGTGTCATTACTTCCACGTTTACTAGGAAACGAAGGCAATCTTTGCTCTCAGTGCGGTCTATGAAATGAAAATATATGACTAATACATTGTAAAGAACATCCACATCTACACTGCGCTATTCATAACACAGCCCAGCACTATAAGCCTACTTACCATTCTGGGTGATAAATCAAATTTGCAATTGAAATATGCCAAATCCAGTGACCTTTTTCGGATCCATTTAGCACAACAAAGAAAGGCAGAAAATAAAAGACGAAGCGGTCCCACCTGCGGATGATAAATACGTTTGCAAAGCTACATTAAACTGTATAATTTCATGCTGTCTAGCTAAAAGTTGAATAAGTAAAGCTTAATGGAGTTATATGTCCTCATGCATTATTCATGTCCTCCAGTTTCAGGCACATTGTCAAAATCCTGCAGTGAGGGATGGCTAGAACGATGACTAGTCCAGCACGGGTACGGATGTCAAATGTCACGTCAGCTCACGTCAGCTTGAGAGGGCACACTGTCTGCCCTTAAACCAAAACCAGCCCTCCATCTCTGTCTATCCATCCATCCATCCATCCATCCATCCACTGGTCATACTGAATTTTACATAAAAGATGCACTTGCATGCCTGGTTTTTTAAAGAACGAAAAAAAGCTACAAAGAAGATGAATAAGTTAATAAAAAATCTAATTAATAATAATAATAATAGGTGCATTGGTTAGAGGATGGAGTGAAAAATAAAGCGAAATTATAACAACGACAACAACAATATTAATAATTCCAGACTAATATCAAACCTGTTTAAAAGTCTATTAAGAACATGGTGGTTTTCAGAACCTAAGTTGTTTTAATACTTGCCCTGCTGCAGTACTGACTCAAGCCATATACCCATACCACCTATTTGTACTATTCGTGTGCTGGATTTAAGGAGGAACGTATCTATTTAAGGAGGAACGTATTTATTCATCGTCAACAGCCGCTAGCCATCCTGTTCGGGATCAGGAGCTCTTTATATCAATCTAGCACTTTCTATTGTTTCTTTTGTTAATAAGCGAGAAGAGTAAGATTTAATCCTCGGGAAGTCTACGCATATTTTTGTTTACTAGGTTTGAAAAAATTCATCCTTTTAAATAAATGATGTGGTGTTTTATATTATTATCTTCAACGCTGATATCTGTAACCACGTCCCTGACTTATTGTTTTGCATGCTAACCGGCTTTCCAGTACAAAGTTTCGACACGTGGTCGTTTATATTATATATAAAAATAAATAAATAAATAAATAAATAAATAATAAACTAAGTCTTTTTGTAGTACATTTATGGCATTTTTAAATGTAAATGTACTACAAAAACAGACTTTTATTTTATTATAGTACAAAATAACTAAGTTTTTTTTACTGCTAAGAGAAAACAGACCTCTAAGACAAGGTGTAATTTTTTTTACGTAAATTTTATACATTATTCCTAAATTATTAAGCAAGATGTAAGACATGATATTTCATGCAACTGGCACATGACGACAGATTTTTAAGTTAAATTTTAACAATTAATGTTAGCAGTCACTGACCTAAGACTAAAAGTCACTGAACTAAAACTAAGTTGATGAGAAAATATTGCAGGTTGGTATAAACAAAAATAGAATAATAACTGCAAGAGATTATCGTGGGATTGGTCAGAATTGAAAAAAAAACAATCCCACACACATCGATCAGAATTCCTTAGGGTGAAAACAATAAATCCCACACACACCTCTAGACCTGGAAACAGATAGAACACATGTGGTGTAATACGTATAGCTCTTAAAGGGACAACTGAAGAATCCAACCTAGCGTTAGATTTCACTTTTTGCTTAGAAAGCGTCTTTTTAATGTTCAGACTTTAGGGTTAGGGTTAGGGTTATTTACGTCAGTTCTACTGTGGAGCTTATTCATACCCAAATTGTCTCCCGAGTCTATTTATAAGTCTATTTATTTACACGTCTGTTATCTTCTGGCACAGCAGGGCATGAAAGTGTTGCCATAGGAAGGCACCAAGCGTCCTGTTTCTGCACACCTCTGAGCTGTAGCAGGAATGAGCACGTTACTATACAAAACAATGCAAAATGCAGATGGATAATCATGCTGATGTGCTGATACTCTAACCTTGGATGCCTTTTCCTCTGCCTTCTGAAGAAGACTGTAGCGACCTCTGACCTCTGACATAATTACATTCTGATATTTTTTCACTTTTTATTGCTAAAAGAATTGTTGCTTGAACTATCACTTGCTTATTTCAGTCAGTATTTCTTTACTTTTAAACTGCACTGTTTTTGTGTGTGTGTGTGTGTGTGTGTGTGTGTGTGTGTGTGTGTGTGTGTTTTACCCAGACTGCATGGCTGAACATCAGTTTTTTCCTCCAGTACAGGGAGGAAAAACTACACTAGGGTTTTCTCAGTATCACTAATGATCATCCAAGCATCGGTAAACTCTGGAAAACTAAAAATGCTATGATTTTTTTTTTTCTTTTGAAAGTTATTTTAAATGTAGTTTATCGACTGTATTGTTAGGACAAATTGGAGCTATTCACTTGTCATTAACAACTTTTCCTTGAGGATTTTACTTTCTATAACCAGTAATAGAAAATAATATAGAATTAATACAAAGTTGCATTTACTTCATTTTAGTCATCAGGAGATGATTTTTTTTTCACTCTATAATCAAAATGTTACATTTCTACATGCAGTCATATACAAATTTTAGCCTATAATCATCCATATCCATATCTATACACGCTCACGGCCCACGACCTGCTCATTTATGCGGTTATCTCCTCAGCCAATCATGTGGCGGCAGTAAAATGCATAAAGTCATGCAGATACAGGTCTTCAGGTAATCACAACAAACATCAGAATGGGGAATAAGTGTGATGTCTGGGTGTTTAACTGTGGCATGGTTGTTGGTGCCAGATGAGATGGTGTGAGATGGTGTATTTCAGAAACTGCTGATCTCCTGGCATTGTCACACAACAATCTCTAGAGTTTACCCAGAATGGTGCGAAAAACAAAAAACATCCTGTGAGCGGAAGGATGTTAAGCGGTAAGTGCGCCTGGATGTTGTTCCCCCCCATGAGGAAGAGCTTTAATCTAGTCTCCCTATCCCATAGTCCAGACATGTGAAGAATACAAGTGCTTAAAGGTCATGAAAGGAGTGGCCAAGCACTTTCCCCATCGTCCTTCAGCTCCTTTAAAGTTATCGTACTGCAATGTCAGTGTTTTGCATCACATAATTTTAGCAGGGGTGTACAGACTGCTTACACACACATTTGAGATCTTACATTGCCATGTCTTCCTGCTCTGTTTGAAAAGATTGCTTAGGTGATTTAAATTTAATGGCCATTCCGACAGCAAAACAGATTGATCGTTAGTGCTTCAGAGACGCAAGTAATGACTGCTTTGTTCGCTCTGCCACATCGGACCGAATGACAGGAATGACAGGAATCCAAAGCTAGAAAAAGAAACGAAAGGCACTTGTTCCGCACCTCGATGATCAGTATTCAAGATTTCATTTGTTGGATTGTCCTGAATATATCTGGGACGATACATCAGTATTATTGTATATATCAACGTCTACGTTTACATGAGCATCAATATTCCGATATTAAGCAGAATTTGGTAATATTCTAAATAGGATTGTCATGTAAACTCCATAATCTGATTGCCCGATTCAGATTTACACAATATTCTGATTCCCACCCCGGTGTTAGTTGGAAATTTGGTGTATGTAAACACCTTATTCAGAAAATCCACTGAAAGGAGATATATGTAGACGCTCAGTCCACAAGGAATTGTGGGTGCTAACAGATACTTAGCTGTATGCTAGGTATTTAGGAATGACGGCTTGACGGATTGAGACGGCCATTTTAAGGGCTGTCTCAATCGCAAATTCATTCCAGTGCACTGCAACATTCGCTCCCTAAAAAAATCCCACAATGCACCACAAAAACCATAGCTCGATACTCACCATGTTCCCTTACTGACAGTAAAATGTAATCTAACAATTTAAAGCGGTATCTCTGCTATCGTGTGGGCAAGCTCTGTGATGTGACTGCAAACTAGCGATAACGCAAGAAGTGGGCTGTTGATTGACAACTATCAGTTTCGAGAGTGCATATCGTTTCACCTGAAGTCCTGAGCAAAATGTTCAAGCCAAAGAGAAAAAGTGAGTTTTATCACAGAAGTCCTAAAAATAAGTTAGTATTAAAATACGGGGTGCTTCGGATGAAGGGTGTGGGTTTCATCCCAACGCCTCCACTAATAAGCTTTTATGCAGTTTAATAATCTGCCAGTTGTTAGACTATTAACCCTCCTTCATGAACGCACATCAGCCAATTCATCAGCTCCTAACTACTTTGCATCTTGCAGTTAAAACACTTTCATTCTTTTCATAAAAGCAGCTTCAGAAATGTTTTGCACATCTTTAAATGCGCTGTAACTGAAATAAAAGAATTGGGTTGAATTTGCATTTGGTAGCTGTTCATGGGAACTCTCAATATGCGGTCCAAAGAGGTGTCGATGCAAGTGAAAGAGGCCATCATTAGGCTGAAAAACAGACCTATCAGAGAGAGAGAGAGAGCAGAAACTTTAGGAGTGGCCAAATCAACAATTTGGTACATTTTTTAAAAGAAAGAAAGCACCAGTGAGCTCAGCAACACCAAAAGGCCTGGAGGACCACAGAAGACAACTAAAGTGAACGAGCTCAGGATTCTTTCCTTGGTGAAGAAAAACCCGTTCACAACATCTAGCCAAGTCAAGAACACTCTTGAGGACGTAGGCGTCTCATTGTCAAAGTCTACAATCAAGAGACGTCTTCATGAATGTAACAACAGACAGTTTACCTCAAGATGCAAACCACTGGTAACACTCAAGAACAGAAAGGCCACGTTAGATTTTGCTTAAACAATCATCTAAAGAAAGCCTGAGCAGTTCTGATGCAAGATTAACTTGTACCAGAATGATAGGAAGAGAAGAGTATGGAGAAGTAAAGGAAGGGTTCAGGATCCAAAATATACCACATCATCTGTCAAACATGGTGGAGACAGTGTTATGGCATGGGAATGTATGGCTGCCAATGGAACTGGGTCACTGGTGTTCATTGATGATTTGACTGCTGATAGAAGTGAAAATGGAAAGTTCTTAATTGGCTGAGTCCGTCACCTGACCTCAACCCAATTGAGCATGCTTTTCACTTACTGAAGACAAAACTGAAGGCAGAAAGACTTTTTTCCTCAACTGTAGGTGGCTGCAGTAAAGGCCTGGCAAAGCATCTCAAGGGAGGAAACTCAGCATTTGGTGACCTCCATGGGGTGCAGACTTCAGGTAGTCACTGACAGCAAAGAATTTGCATTCAGGTATTAAAAATAATCCTAATATTTGTGATTGTTAGCTTGTCCAATTACTTTTGAGTCTGTGAAAATGGAGGGACATATAAAATCTGGCTGTAATTCCTAAACGATAAACGCAATATTTTTCAGGGTTAAAGTTAAGCGCTGTAGTCAACTGCACCTCATCTGGAATCTGAACTGACAACCTTCTGGTGACTCACACAAACCAACCAAACACTAAGGTGATTTTTTTTTTTAATCTTTTGAACTGCAGACGCATATAACTTAATATAAAAGGTGAAAACAGTAGGCAAAATGTAGGTGTCTTTTTTCTCAGGTACAAAAATTGAGTGTATGTTCTCAGCTGTCATAATGTTAACACTTGTCTTTGTCAGATTTCTGAAGGTATCCCATTTACATGTGCATTCTTATGTCTTCAGACAATGGTGTACGTCATCATACACGGTGACAAATATGACATCTGAAATTATCACGTTGCAAGAAAGTCAAGCCTTGAAAAAATGGAAATAAGCTCTTCATTTCACAGGGGCATGACTTTAAGACAGGGACTAGAGGAACTGAGAACTTTTAGATATTAAATTAGCATAGTTTCGAAGTTTCAGCAAGTTGTGAAAGTACATTACCTTCCATTATACCAAAGTTGAACGACTTAACATATAATGACATATAGTAAATGATTAATTTTTTTTTTTAAAAACTCCCAAACCTTTAACACTATTGCAAGTGGATATTTGATTCTGTGCAATATGCCTAAAAGTTTAAATAGATGTTTCAACCCAAGACATACTTCATGTACAACACCAGCAATTGAAGTAGAAAAAAGATACAAGTGATTCATGTACCAATAGGATCGGGGTTAGACTAGACTAAATCTTTATATAAATGCATATTAGTAAGAATTCTCCCAAACTAGTTGGCATGAAAAATTACAGTTAAGGATAGAGCAAAAAGCTACTAGTTGTAGCTTTTTATTTTATTTATTCATAAGTATGAAATCCAATGATATCACNATCTGAAATCAATAAATAATTATATTAAACCCATACATAATGTAAATGGTGGAGGAATGGTGTCAGGTTGTAGGTTATTTTATACCCGCTTCATTACTCATACTCTGCTCTGAAACATTGGCGAATTAGCATTAATGCCACCATGCTTACTGCTAGACTTCATTTCCAGCTAACTTTGAATCATTAGTAGCCAAAATAGCCTTTCGATCAAAGTATCACCTCATAAAATATCCTTTAACGTGATGTGTTCATTTCTAAGCTGGTGCTCTACTCCCTTTTTCCTAGGAATAGAGATTCTGTACTTTCTAGGAGGCACCATTTGGACACAAATCTTTTGCACTATGGGGTTTCATGAGTGCAGTAGATATTCTCCACTATCTTCCATACATGGGTATGGTTTTATTGTGACAACAACTTGAAGATGATCCAAATTCCAACGGATATGGTGCGGATTAGACATCTGATTTGATCTGTGTGTCTAGCAAGGCAGAAAACATATAGCCTTCTGATGAAATCTGAGAGCTAGTGAGACAGGTGAGTCAATTATAATGACAGAATGGATAAGATTGGAATGGATGAAGTGTGCTTGCAAAAACCTGTCCAAACCGCTGTACCAAATTTCCGCCTGGGGGATCAATAGTGAATCTACGATATATTTGATAAAGGTTTATCTCCGTATCTATGTATGTGGATGTCTGCGTGTCTCTATCTGTCTGCCTTGGTCTCTGCCTGTCGGTTTGTATCTGTCAAGCCTGATTATGTACTTGATAAAGTACATTTAATGCATGTGCAATGTGGAAATATTCACTTCCCTTGAACTTTTTCAACTGGAAAACTAATCAATCGGGGTTTGGTTAATAAAAATATCCCATGGGTCACCACTACATCCCTTATTAAAAGAATGGAAAGAATTTGGCACAACTGTGACTGTGCCTAGGGGAGGGCCATCCACCAAAAGGCAAGTGATGGGGTAAAGAAGGAATTAGGAAGACAAGCAAAGAACAGGCCAAGCGTAACTGAGAGATCCGGAGTGATCCACAGCCCAGATGGTAGAAGCTGTTCTGGGACAATCATAGCCTGGACACTCGACAAATCTATGCTTTGTGGAACAGCCATATGAAATCATGTTTGGAATTTGCCAAAAGGCATGTTGGAGACTAATGAAACCTAAACTGAAATTTTTGGCCTTCTGCAATATGTTTGGCTGCTCATCACCTTGAGAACACCTTTCCCCACAGTGAAGCATGGAGGTGGAAGCATCGTGTTGCTTGACTAACCAATGTCACTAAATAAGGTCACTAAATTTTGGTGGACAGTGTCCTCTAGGCAGAGTCACATTTGTGCCATTCAGTGCCTGTATGAGTCTATCTATCTGTTTGGTGGGTTAATAAAGTCTAATCTGTTTGTCTGTCTGCACAAATAAACCTTAAAAGCTTAATTGTCAATACAGTCAATATGTAGTAAGTGGTAAACGAACGGTTATTTGAGGTGAGGATCTGCTACATCCAGCTGACTTCCAGTGAGATTGAGTCAATACATAAATAGATTCATAATCGTATCAAGACAACGTCAGACCCAGCCATACCAATCAATGTGGGTTTTTTTGGGAATTCAGCATGATGGTTACTACCCATCTTTCCTTTACAGCAAGCGTCTTCAGTCAAAGTGTTCCATTAACCTCACGTGGTCATCTCAATGAGAGTACACCCAGTTCTTCTACTCTGCTCACGTTATGTTTGCGAGACAGTGACAACTCTCCAGACACTAATTAGTGCGAGTTAAGCAACTGTATTTCACATCACCTGGGGAGTGCAATTAAGTCTGTTAGCTTACACTGTCCCACAGTCGACATCTCACATTACTGCCTCGTTTATTGACGAGACTCAACCCAGTATTACCCAGAGCCTCGTATAAAACCCTTGCAGAAAAGAGCTCCATTAATGGTGCCAGCCAGGCACACTGCAAATGAAGGAGGGTTTTTAGAGGTGTGAGAGCAGCCAGAGAGAAGCTTGGTAAATTGCAAGTACAGAATAGTCCCCTGTAAATTTCAAGCAAGTTTCTCACCGTCTCAGTCATATGAGATAAGTGATAGACAGAGGACAAACTTGGGCATGGTGTTTATTAGCAAAAAGGTCAAGACCAGGACATGAAGGTAATCCCTTCATAGACAGCTTCATAGAGGTAGTAAAAGCCGACTGCCTCTGAGCAAATAACGATCCTCTTATGGACTGCTTAATGCACGATTTGTCTTCTTCTACATTATAGAGATGACGTGTCCAGCGGTTGGAGACAGAGATCACCACAGAAATGGATAGAGGAAGAGTGAAAGAACTTCCGCTGCTAATCTCTTGACTGTCATCATATTGATCCATATTTTATCCACATAAATTATCCCTCCTTATCGAGCTCCCCAAGAGCTTCCCACCAAAAAAAAAGAACAAATATTGGCAATGGCATGAAGATGGAATGAAGAATAAATCATTCTGCACACAAATCAGTAGGTAGAAACCACCACCGTATGATCATCCATAGCATTATCCAGTCAGCAAGTAGATCTTAGATGAGATGAAAGACTCAAATGACTTCATGTAACCCAACCTACTTGGGAAAGGCTTTTGCTTTGTTCACATAGACATGGAAATGGAAATTTGTATCACACTCAATATATCTGGCAGAATTCAGATCATCTCGTGAGCTGCCACCTACCATCTGATCTGAATTCTGCCAGACAGTTGAGTAGGTAGCAACATCTCATGAGTCTGATGATTTGCATATCCATTGTGGTTTTTTTTTTTTCCTTAAGCCTTTGGGAGGACTTGCCAATCAGCCAAATATAAACTTTTATTTTTTAAACATTTTATTGGATTCTTTTTTCCTTCCCTCAGCACATAATCTTATGGGTCTGAAATTCTGGAAATTACCATTTTCACTACCGTCACAGTGAAATTCGTCCATGTGGATTTTTCCCCCCCAAGTCTTTGGAGATTTTTTCTTTGCTGTTGGAGGAAAAAGGAAGACGGAGGGTGTTAATTCATAAGTGGGGCATTATTACTTTTACCACCCACCAGAAAGAAACAGAAGATTTGACTTTTATTTTGTAAACTTTTTATTGGATTTTTTTCTTAGGCCTTTGTGATATTGTGGCACTATGGAATCCAACACAACTGAGCAAAGGAAAGAAAGGAGGAACTTCATCTTCATCAACTAAAGATTAGATTTTTTTTTTCCAGAGTCAAAACTGTAAGCGACTAAACTCAATTTGAAAAACTAACCTTGTAGAGTTCTATTACAGGCCAAAAAAAAAAAAAAAAACATTTCTGTTTAGACCTAATTCAGCAATTTCAGCCGACATAATGGAGTTAGTATTCAAGGTATGCATATGAAACTCTATTTCATATTAGAGATTTACTGGAAACCTTTTACTTTACAGCTTTTCTTAACAGTAATGTTGTCATTTGAAGTTACATTTTGCAGTCTGTAATTACAGACTGTAATCTGATATATATATATACACCTTATTAGGACCATTGTACACCAGAGTGTCCACTAGGAATGTATGGTGCTGGTCATGGTGTCCAGGAACAGTGCAGTTAACCGGAAAAATGAGTATAATTCCGGTCATATGTTAATTAATACTGCTGTGAGAAAACACTGAAATTTTGGACTATACAAGAATGACACCGGTAGGTCTCTGAATCAGCAACCTCAAGTTCAGCAAGAAAGAGGAAATTAGAACTTTGGAATTGAGTAAAGTAGTAGTATCTGACTGGGTAGGTCAAACACTCTGCCAACACAACAAAGGACTTCATCAGGGGGGAAAATTGGACGGTTTTTGACTGGCCAAGTCAATCACCAGGCCTTAACCCAATGGAGCACGCATTTCACCTCCTGAAGAGGAGACTGTAGGGAGAAACCCCCTAAAACAAACCATGACTGAAAGTTACTGCTGGTACAAGCCTTCAGAACCATCACAAAAGAAGAATGCAACAGTTTTTGGTGATGTCAGTGGGTCATTGGCTTGATTCAGTTCTTGCAAGCAAGGGATATGCTACTGAATATTATTTAACTTAAGACTGTCTGGCCCAATACTTTTGGGTGGTCTGCCACCATAGATGCCGTGTTCTAAGTTGTTTAACACATCTAAATATAAAAATATCCAGAAATTCTGACGCCCAAATGTCTTCAGTGTACAGCAAAAACAAAAGAAGTGACCTTGCCGTTCCAATACTTTTGGAGGGGGCTGTATATATGTAGACCAGGAGCTGAGCTGCTGCCATCCTTCGATTATCTAATCCCTTAAACTGCCAAAATAGGAAAGCCAGCCTTGAGGAGCAACGTATTGCCGCTTATATCTGTCACACATATCCAGAAGCGAGAACTTCCAGCAAGCCTTCACACACTCCAGCTGCTGCAGAAATAACGTGACGCCACGAAAGAAAGTGCACCCTGTCAAAGCTGTCTCACATGGAGCTATCGCTATAACAGGGACCTGATTCACCAGCTCTATTCAGGCAGAGTTAAAGACTTGCCTTTAAATCATCCAGCAAAACAGACCATAATTAAGTCTCCCCTAATGGAACACCTCAACCTAAGGTGCCAACTTGACTACGAGTGAATGAAATATAACAAGGAACAGTTTGCATGATTGCATTTGCATAATGCTAACTGCCCCGTGCTAGCTTTAATTACAATCGTTAGCAAGCCTTTCTTTGACATCAACAGCCATAGAGTCCAAGGTAAGTAGCTCGTTTCCAGCTCTCAGATTTGTAACAACAGGAAGAAAGTGCCTTCAGTAGCAGATCAGCATGCACTACATGGCTTCTGCTAATCCTTTACATGGATACAGCTAAACTAGAGGGTCAGCCCAGAGTCTTAACTCAAAGCATACAACTCTGAGCCCATGCAGTTTGCAGCAAAGCCACGCTAATTGCCTCATCAAGTACGAAGGCACTAACCCAGTCTGCCGTGGGACACCTGAAAAGTGGCAAGATCGCGGCGGCGAAAGCCGCACCCTTCTCAGTAGGTGTCACGATAACAAATGGAGCTGACCTCTGCAGTGGAGACACTTTGATGCATAAAAATCTATTCATGCACCATGCATTAATCCATTCTCCACTCCCTGAGATGGCCATGCAAAACTGTAGCCATTAATATTCATGAGGCAAGGCAGAATTACACGTATCGTTGATACGGAGCGGGTTTCTCGTCTGGCAAGACGTTGCACAGTGTCACAAACAAGTCAGATCCACTGAGGATAAGAATACGCAGATAAATTGGCAATTCGTCGTGGAATACGTGCTGAATAACATTAGGAATAAAGTAAACATAAATATGGAGACTGCATATCAAATTGGGGGGTGGAGGGTGGAGGGTGCCAGTTGTTAAATTTGAAAGGAGTAGAAAAAGGGATTTTCTTTGCCCATTAACTAATTATGTGAATTCTAATGGGAACTGCTTGCACCAGACCTAATTTAGGAGTTTCGCAGCAATGGGAGTGAATACTTATGCAATTGCAATTTCAACAGTTTTTTTTGCAAGCTATATTGATTTTCCCCTCACTCAATTCAATATTATGGGGTATTCTGGGCGTGACTTGAAAGGCACTGTACCTGCCATTTGAAATGAACTATGGTTGTGATGTCACAACGATGAAGATATTTGCATATGATCATCTAGAGCAGCATGGCTCCGCCCAATCAATCAACACAACCATACATTGCAAAAATTGTGTATAATCTTCCAAGGTGCAAAGGATTTGTACCCATGATACAAAATTCGCCCCCCCCAAGATTTTTAAGATTTTAAAAAAAGTCCAGTGACTTTGTGTTTCTACAAAATGGAACAACATTTAACACGTAACCTTTAATTAAAGTTGTGTGTAAACGGTTTCGTAGGCCAATCCGTACTTAAAAGTACAAAAGTTTACGTCACTCGGATTTTCTTCGTACTCAGAGTACTCAATGTTTCTTCGTAAAATTACCAAACCAGTTTATGACCTAGCTAATTTGCATAAAGCTGAAAAATAGCGAAAAATTTAAATTTAAATAGCAAAATATCACCTCGTAAGCACAGCACGCGCTAAACGCACATTAACCCTTCCTCCTTTAAGAAGGGGACCATTTCTATTGTTTTCATTCGATAGCTAGTCTTATTTGTGTTAACTTACGGATGTTTTGGATCGCTTTCGTTAAAGTAATTCTT
>CM074961.1:5028849-5054400 GCA_037577455.1 Pangasius macronema
CCATTTGAAATGAACTATGGTTGTGATGTCACAACGATGAAGATATTTGCATATGATCATCTAGAGCAGCATGGCTCTGCCCAATCAATCAACACAACCATACATTTAAAAAATTGTGTATAATCTTCCAAGGTGCAAAGGATTTGTACCCATGATACAAAATTTTCTTTTTTGGGTTCCCCCAGAATTACAAAAGTTTACGTCACTCGGATTTTCTTCGTACTCAGAGCACTCGATGTTTCTTCGTAAAATTACCAAACCAGTTTATGACCTAGCTAATTTGCATAAAGCTGAAAACAACAAAACGACGGCTAAATAGCGAGATATCACCTCGTAAGCACGGCACGCGCTAAACACATATTAACCCTTCCTCCTTTAAGAAGGGGAACATTTCCATTGTTTTCATTCGATAGCTAGTCTTATTTGTGTTAACTTACGGATGTTTTGGATCGCTTTCGTTAAAGTAATTCTTACGAAATTGTTGAATTTCAACAAAATGTTTGTTTGTGTGCGCTAGTTAAATAAATTGCAGTAAGTCATTGGCAGTTACACGATCTTTTTTTCCCCCCCCGAACATTTTTCCGAACGAACTGCATTTTTGTGGATATGGCTTTTTTTTGTAAATGCCGCTGCAAACAATTACAAACGAATTTATTTTGTTCGTATCCGTTTCGACAAGTGATTTTTCCTAAAAGGTTGCAGGTGTAAACTTTGTACGTTACCACAGACCCTCAGAGTCAGTGTTTATCGATGTATTTATGCAGCATGAGTGGAAGCATATCACGAGATTCACATTTCTAAGATTTCAGTGCAAAGTTTAAGGCTACGCCTGCAACACTGTGATTGCGTTCAGGCTACACAACGCGCTACATAATGCACAACCCTGAGCTCCGACCCCTACTTCCTAATGAAAGGTAGAATATACAGAAAGGAAATTGCCACCGGCTTTGCTTATGCGGCAGTAAAAGATTGATTTCATAAACGCTCATGAATATAAATGGGAAAGCGTTTGACATTTTCGGATGATTTGAGACAATAGCGGCATCACGAAGATATTAGCGCACAGTACATCCAACCACTTTATTATATATCGATTGGATTAGAGCAGCTATGAATAAACATGATGATATTGCACATCGCACATCCAGTTTACATTTTCAACCAGTTCTATAACAAAATGCTCGGGGAGGATTTAAAACGCATAACTGAATCTGCCATCATCCATATTTATGCTTGCAGCTAATAAATCATGCATATTGGCAACAGTATCAGATTTCATAGATGTAAAGCTATATTAATCGACTGCACTGGACAGGCACTTGCACAGCATTTATACGCCGCATATCATTTATGAATCCTTGCGTTGATGACAGGACTACAGAAGTTTATAGAGGAAGCCTGGGTGGTCAGTATGTTTCTGTCGAGCACTGAGAGTGGCAATTTAGCAAGTGCGATTTCTGAAGCAATAAATGGCCAGAAGCATCCTCATCAGATCTACGGGGAACTGCGGGAACACCGTTACAGTTACAGCTACACTGCCATCCAGAGGGCAGTCAGGGTTAATGCTCTACTACTGAGCACATGCTGAGGCTGGATGGACAACTGCACTTCTGCCAAGCAAGAATGTTATAAACTGATTTTGGCAGATTTGTTTTCAGCAACTGCTTCAGTCTGGTGTTTGATCGTGGTGGATCTGGAGCTTAGCCCAGGAACACTGGGCGCAAAGGCAAGAATACACTCCACACGATGTGCCACTGGATGCAATGAAGGAGCACACGAGGGAGTGCCAGTACATCAGAGTATCACACACAAACACACACTTACCTAGGGGAATATATGAGCGGTATATATTCTGCGGTCGATCGCCGTGGACCCCGAGCCTATCCTAGGAACAGCGGGCTCAAAGGTGCCACTACACACAAACACACACTTACTTAGGGGAATTCATGAGCAGTATATCCACTTGCTTTATTCTGCGGTCGATCGTGGTGGATCCGGTGGAATACTGGGCGTAAAAAGGCAGGAGTGAACCCCCACCACATGGGGCACCAAGTCACCACACACACAAATGTGCTTACCTAGGGGTAATTATGAGCAAGGGGGAAATGTGAGGAGGTATTGCAGAGACAGATATTGCAGAGGCAGGCACCAAAGCTCAGGATCGAACCCTGGACCCTGGAAATGTGAAGCACTGACACTTCCTCATGCTCCACACTGCCGCCCTGTAAGGACCATTTTGACTACGAAAGCCGTTATAGTTACAATAGACTTTTACAATTTCAGGACAGCATTTTGACCAGCGGAGGATATGAGCTAGAAGTTCAATATTAAAAAGCTTTAACTAAAACGGTCTGTTGCATGGTAACAGGCGGTCGGGTGTTTATTATATTCTTAGTAAGTGCATGGTGAGGTGTTTTGAATATAATATGCAAGACCACAAAGAGGAAGCGTTCTGTTCTTGCCAAAAGTACATAATTATTTTTTTAACAAAAGTTACGTATCCAATACATAGCCAAGTCCAGATGATCAGAGTAGACATAGTGCTAGGTTCATGAAGAGGTTTAGTTTATGTTGCTTATTATTTGTCCCGTTAGTGCTACATGTAGTACAAAGTGGCCAAGATTTAAATGAATGCATTCTATGACTGAGTTTTTCGATGATTGCATGAATATCTGCAAGTCATTAAGACATTTAATAAAACAACATGTAGGAAATGTGGAAATGCAGACAAGTGCAATGTCGGAGATGTGTAATCATCAGAGATGGGAGAACAGCAAAGTGTAATTATGTTGTTACTGTATTTAAGTCTGTTTTCTTGATTTTTCTTTCACCTGAAATGTGCGAGTTTCGCTCAGTACACTGAAAATAAAAAAAATTATACTCACTAAATTTCCCTATCGATGTATATTTGTAAAATCATACATAATCTTACACACATTTTAGCGTCAGATGGTAGCAAGGAATCGATCGAAATTGCTAATAAGTCTAAATTTGAACAGATGTGGCAGAGAGAATGAGACCGAGGCTTTGAATAGGAGTCCCAAAAATAAATAACTGTCGCCACGGCGCCCCCTGCTGGACACCAGTGCAAAACAAACCACCCAATACAGTCCTTCTGCTTTTCATAACCTCCGTTTTATTCCACAGTTACTCCACAGATACCACCAAGACATGACGTAATAGATAGAGAAGTCGCTGTATAGGTCAGCACTCGAAGCAGTACACGGTATTTACACTCCTTTTCAGGTCTGAACATGGGTTTTACACTTTAGGCACGTTTGTGCGCTCTCTCTGAAAGATGAGAGAGTGCAGAGATCTTTACACAAATACTCAAGACAGCTGGCGTTGGCGCCTCTGCAGTCTCTAGAAAAGCTGGAGTAGGCCAGAGCTGGTGAAATGAGCCATCTGGGAATGTTTCCAGAGACCGGCGTTTCGTAGAATTCATACGGTTCATATGCAGGTCCAAAAATATAGCAAGTTCTAGCAACAATATATTCCGTTAACACTATTCAATACATGTACAATATTTTACAACCTTAAAATACTTATATATAGAATATTACTGTCCATTTATTCTTTTTTTTATGTTACATGGTCAGAGTAAAGTGGTACAGGCTGTGCACTACAGACCGTACACGCATGCCCATCACGACACAGCCATTTACTAATAGTGGGACGTCAAGGCGCCGATGCAGTCTTTTCAGGGGGAACACTCGGGGTTTCAGATAGCTNCTTTCAACACACCCTCGTCTCGTCTTTAGTCTAATCGACGCGTATAATCGTCGCTCCGGCGGCCACTTGGAGCTCTTAAACTCTCTCGATTGGCACCAAGCACTTCATCTGAAGCGATTTCCTTGACTATTTCTACAATATGTTCCCTTGTTAATATAATAATGTGTGCAGAGTCAAATCAGCTTGTTAGCTAGCTACATAATCACTTGTCATGTACGGAGCATGGCTAGTCGCTCAAATTATAATACTCAAATTGGAAGGTTTTGATACATCATTAATATTTTATTGCTTTCTTGAATAGAGCTTCATCCGCCCCTTTTTTTGCTGTTTGGTCCTAACTCTACAGTCACGTTTTCTACAATCTCTCAGGTGTCAAATATACTTTGACACCAGACAGATCGTAGAAATATATCTACACGTTTTGGGCCGTGCATTAAAAGCTTGAATACCTCGAAGAGAAAACGGTGAGAGCAAGTCAAGGAGGGTGTGTTCAAACCGTAACTGGAACGCAAGCCCTGCTCCGCCATGTCGCATGGTTCTGAAACGCATGCTCGGACACGTTCGTCAAGGGCAGCTGACACACGAGGCGAAGGGACGGAGATCGGCTGTAACGATGACTGCAAGCTGGTTTGACAGGAGAGGAGGCTGGAATGCTAGAAATAGACATTCAAATGCGGGGAGGAGGCGAAGAGGTTTTTCGTTACAGTGCCATCTCATAGTGACATGCAGATGGACAATAAGCAGCCGAGGATATTTATGACAGTTTAAAACTTTTAACTGGAATGCATACAAATGGGACACTTGGTTCTCCTGCATCTGTATGGAAAGCCGAAGTGCCAGAAATTTATACAAAAAAAAAAAAAAAAAGGAGAGAGAGAGCAGAGAGATTGCAAGTAGTAGTGAGCGGGAGGACTGGCGATCTGCTATAGCGGTTGTTTACTCTATTTAAGGTATGGACTTTGGAGAGAAAAACAGAACGTGACTCAAATTCACTCGTGCGCTCAAGTTTAGTGCCTTCTAGCCACGATTTCGGCGATTTATGACCAGGTACCGTAAAGCGACAAATCCAAACGATTGGCTCGGATGATTGACCAATCACGTTGCATGTGCGGTCCGACGTTTCTTCAGTTCCCCCACTCTCACCTGCACTTAGGTCCCATTTCCTGTTTTCCTGTTTGATGCCCGAAAATGGAAGAAAAACTCACAACCCTGGTTTCAGCTTATCCCGCCGTATCCGACCTCTTATTTAAACGTGTAGAGAGACGTGATGAAGGAATATAACGTTAGCAGCAACACTGTAACGTTAATGACAGCGTGACGGCCCGGGACACTCCAAAACGAGACTACAAGCGACACGAGTGACTTCCTGTTGCCTTCGTTCGGACATTAATCAGATTCGAGTGATAAATTATAAAAAATATTGTTAAATTGTATTTGTAGCGTAACGTATTACTGACGTATTATTTATTCACGTATTATTATAAACTGCGTAAGTAGTAAAGATTCGTACTTAGAAAAAGCAGCCCATCAGAGATGCCTGCTGTGTTCATGCGCAAAAAAAAAAGTTTGTAGAAGTTACATATAAAACAACACAAAATGCCCAGGTTATTTTGGATTCAAGTAATAATTTGCGGTGGTTACACATTTAGTGTGTCATGCTCCGCGGAAATCCTTACGTTTATTCGGTCTGTCCTTTTTTTTCATGCATAATAAACAAGAAAATTTGATTCGAAGGATATTATGAGGTAAGATGTGTGTGAAAAAAAAAAAAAGTCTAATGGTTAAATGGGTGGAGTTTAATATGATTTGAACCCGCCCCTATTTCCACCCATGTACGCAAAGCCCCGCCTCCAAAAGTTAAGTTGGTTCGTGTTAACTAGAGATTTCAACTGCTTGAAAGCCAAGTTACAACTCTATAAAGTACTGATTTAAGGGCATGTGAAGAGGCGTTGGGGGCGTGTCTATGCAAATGATTGACAAGAAGCCAATCCAAATGCAAACAAACGTTCCAGAGACGAAGGCAGGTTTCCAAACTGTTTTTTTTCCCCACTTCGTCTGAGACAATGGCTTAAACCATTACTTTTATATAATTTTCCAAACCATCTGTACTATTGCTCCTTTGACTGTTCAAGAGGGGAACCTGGAAACAATCGATACCTTGTACAACGAAACCTGGATCACGTTTTAACCCAAACCGTGATGTAGATCTGTCTGCAGTGCTCACTACTAATTGCAAACACTCTTAAAGCTCTGTCTGTCCGTGTAGAAATGCCCTTAGGTTCTGTCTAAGAGATTTGTCCTGGGGAAAAAAGAGGAGGAGTATGGCTGTAGCAGGAAATGTTAAACGCGGAACCTTCAGAACCTCTGAGGAGAAAAAGGAAGGGGAGAAAAAAAAAAAGGAGGTAGCTGGTGATGCACTTGAATGGAATTACTTCGTTTTGTAGATGTGCAAAGACTGAGAACAAACTTGCCTAGTGCACATCCACAGGCTCATGGAGAGGTTCTGGAGGGGAAAAAAATAAAATAAAACAAGATTTAAAGAAAAATCTGCATGTTGCACCAAACAGCCGCACGGAAATTAAATTGTTTGAACCAAAAAAAATTTTTTGAACCAATTGCATGCAGGCTTTTCTTTGTGTTTTTTTTTTTTTTTTTTTTTTATGTCTCATAATGACATTCAAACCAATTCAAATAAACCAAAATGAAAATAGCGTTAAATGATCGTTAAACTCCTGCATAGAAATATTGCCCCAAAAAAAAAAAAAAAAAAAAACTGCTAAACTGAACTGACCTGCGCCTCACAGTAACTGCGTCATGGTCAGTAACTCCGTTAGCACCATCCTTCTAAGCTGTTAACTTAAAATAACATTGTCCATGTAAAAGACGCATCGAGCGAAGGGCGTGGCTATGATGACACGCCGCGCCGCGCCGCGCCGCACAGACTCCGCGTCGATAAATAATAAATAAATTCCTACAGTCATACTTCGCTGGATATGTAGCTTTAAGGCTTGGTAACAAAAAACACTCACAATCGGTCACTGATCGCGTTAATCTCATGGCTCTGAATCCAAAAGACGATAAATCTACGTAGAAACACCTATATAGAGAGCTATAATCGCTTAAAACCCATCTGAGCGTTTCGATACACAGTAAACTTAGGATCTATAAAGTCGAAACTCAAGCGATTCACGTTACTGCACTTTGCCCATTAAACCTGACTCGACGTTGCATCTAGAAACACAAAGCGCTAAGTTTTCCATGCGCCCGGCTGCACGTTTTCACTCCATTTCAGCTACAGCACGTCCAAGCCCTTTAGCTGTGGCAAAATAGAGTAAAAAAAAAAAATCCATGGAAAACTTTGGTTCAAAATTCAAGCTTTAAATGAAAGATTTAAACAACAAACTGTGTTAATATTAAAACATAATACAAAACCTAAGAAGAATAATAATAATAAAAAAAAAATCTCCTGGGAGGCTTGCGGGGGCATGGCTCACTCATTCCGAGGGCTGGAGGAAAGTCACACAGTCACACAGTGCTGTCCTCCAGAAGAGGCTCGAAGTCCTCGTCGCTGCCCGGAAGTGGCGTGTTGGCGTGCGCTCCAGTCAGGCTGCTGCTCCTCTTGAGCTCCTGGCACGTCTTGACACCCGCTGTCGGCCGTTCTGGGATGAAAAGCGCCACGACGAAGGCTGCCAGCACCGTGCACGCGCCCAGCAGGAAGGGAGGGCCTGGTATCGCCACCCGCTGGCAAACAAACGAGACGTTACGATGAGACAGGCGTGTGGTTTACAGGGACTACACGCAGCACCTGCTTTCTCCTGCAACATTTTAAGAGCCGACAACGCCATTATTGCAAAGTGGCCAGTCTTTGTATTGTTGTAATTTGTATTGCGCTTTTAACGTTAGACATTGTCACAAATATATTTGTGCCCAAGCTATTAGTATTAGTTTTTTTTTTTTTTAAGGAACAACCGGAGAAAGAACAAACAAATTCTTACTCCTTTATTGACATTCCTTTATCACAAACATTTGCATTTGACTACGTGTAGCTATTCATGTAGCTATTCACGTATGATCTTTAGCGGTTTTTAGTAGCTGTAACGTGTAGAGATCACATGATCTTTAGCTGTTTTTAGTAGCTGTAACGCTTACGAGTCACGTACGATCTTTAGCTATTTTTAGTAGCTGTAATGCTTACAAATCACGTACGATATTTAGCTATTTTTAGTAGCTGTAATGCGTACGAATCACGTACGATATTTAGCTATTTTTAGTAGCTGTAACGCTTACGAGTCACGTACGATCTTTAGCTATTTTTAGTAGCTGTAATGCTTACAAATCACGTACGATATTTAGCTATTTTTAGTAGCTGTAATGCGTACGAATCACGTACGATATTTAGCTATTTTTAGTAGCTGTAATGCTTACGAATCACGTACAATCTTTAGCGGTTTTTAGTAGCTGTAATGCGTACGAATCATGTACAATCTTTAGCGGTTTTTAGTAGCTGTAACGCGTACAAATCACGTACGATCTTTAGCTATTTTTAGTAGCTGTACTAAAACGTGTACAGATCACGTTTTTTAGTAGCTGTAATGTGTACAAATCACGTAAATCTTTGGCGGTTTTTAGTATCTGTAATGTATAGAGATCACGTATGATCATTAGCGGTTTTTCAAGCACGTCATAAATACGTGATTTGTACACGTTACAGCTACTTAAAAAAACCCTAAAGATCGTACGTGATCCGTACGCGTTACAGCTTCTAAAAGCCGCGATGCTTATTTACATACTTAGATTCAATTATATGTCAGTGAATTGAGACCAAACACTCGTTCAGATGATTCAGTAATCTTTAACATGCGAGGAATTCTTACCACAGCAAGTGTAGCGCGTTTATTCAGATCAATGGAATTATTGTCTGAAATATTTCAGGAGCAGGAACTTCATTTCTAGCTACGAGTTTAGTTTATCTGTGAAAGGTTTTACTTTCTCGGCTGGATTTGTGATTAACTACACAGTTATCTTAACAGAGATGGAGAGAACGAGAATGGGGGGAGCTGAAAGAACGGAAAAATAGAGAAAAGCTAGCAAGTCGGTGCTTGACATTTACGCAACCTGACACAACGCAGAGGGCTAGGATGGCTAATAAAGTATGAAAGCTAGCCATGGGTGGGCATGCCAACAAATGTTAGCAATTTCACGCTTCCCACTCACGTCCTCATACAAGTTGATCACAAGCTTCAGTGAATTATTAGGAGTGAAGTGAACAGGGCTGCTCGCTGCTAGAGACGAGAGGCTGGTTGGGTTTTAAAGAGTTCAAATAACACGAGCAACGCCGTGAAATAATTACGTAGCACATCACCAAAGCTCAGATTTCGATGTAAATCTAAAATAACAGCGTGTCCCGAAAGTCTCCGTACACGGGGGAAATTAACGCTTTCTAGCAATAGGTCTTCCAAAACTTTTCAGTGAAGTGAAGTGACTTTGAGGCCAAGTGTGGTGACCCATACTCGGAATTTGTGCTCTGCATTTAACCCATCCAAGTGCACNAACCCACCACCTTCAGGTTCACCTTCGGGTTACAAGTCCGACTCTCAGACCATTAGGCCACGACTGCCCCCAGTCTTTAAGAACGCCCGTGACTAAAGAAGAACATACTGAAATCATTCTCGTGGCTGGACCACTAATCTGTCGCAAGCTTGCGGTGGACTTTAACAAGAAACATGGCAAGCACATCACACGCCCATCACACGTCCATCACACGTCCATCACACGTCCATCACACGCGCAGAATGGAAGTGTTGCTGACCAACTGAAAAGCTCACGTCCACAAACATCCACTGACTGAGGCACAAACACCAGGGATGGACAAATCAGTAGCTCAGACACACCTGACTAGGCTATTAAGTGCGTTTTCACACCTGGCTCGTTTGGAGAGTTTGATTCAGAGCCTGGTGCGTTTTCTCCCTCGGTTCGGTTCTTTTTGGGCATGTATGACCACGGCAATCACACTCAGATCAGCACCAGAACATGACCTGAAGGATGTGGTGAGAAAGCAATCTGACCCTGCGGACCAAAGAACCAACCTGTACAGCACAGCAAGGCAACTGCGTTACACAAATAGCGTGTTCGTTTTGTTAACGGCTCACAGCATGAACAGCGGTTTAACTTGGACCAAAGACGAGGTAAAATGCCTCATTGAAATTTGGTCCGACGAACATATTTCTGAAGAAAAACACACAAAAACACAGAGGTTCACAAGGTGTTTTAGCGAGCGTCTCAAGGACATGGGCTTTAATCGCGTCGTGAAACATCGATTCCTGTTCAAACTGATCAAGCTTTATAATTACAGCTAAAAAGAAAGCCACAGTAAGCTCACGGAGCTGCAGTCTGTCCATCATGACGGATGACCGCTATGAGCAGAACATAGGCGCAGAACAGGCGCGCTCTGACCAATGAGAGGACAGTTTACTCACATGTGACTTGCATGAACACGTGGACTACTTAAACACATTTCTGATTTGTCTACTTCTCTGAATCCCCAAACAGAACATCAGCAGCTAAAAATACACCAATTCTGGTGACTCCATGACTCCCAAAAAGTGTGTAATTCTTGAATTTTCATTAACTGTCTGGCGAGCACTGACCTCACTGGGAGTCTGAAGAGGGATGTTGTAGTCAGTCTGGATCGGCGCAATTCCGCTCAGCTCGACGTCGAAGAGGAAGAAGATGAAGCCGTAGAGCGCCGGACCCAGGCCGTTGCACAGGCCTCGGATGCCCGTGATCATTCCCTGCACTAGCCCTGAAGGAAAAGCAAAGGCGTAGCTAGTCAGAACTGTCACGCCATCAATCTGACGAGCTAACGGATCCAAGCAAGGATTAAAAATCGGTCTAAACAACATGGCTAAGGAAGCGTGGACTGACCTTGTTGGTCTGGATCGGCGCTGCGAGATACGAGTGCGCTCACTGCAGGAAAGGTGATGCTGGACATGGCTGCCACGGCTCCGGCTGCCCACATCATCCTACACGGATACACACGGGAAAAAAAAAACGTCAGGCACAGAAAGGGCATGTCGTCCGTCACGCTCCAAATACACAATACAATTTACTCGGAGTCAAATCACAGAGGAGCACGAGTGGTGGTTTGCCTTAAATACACGTCCTGTTGAGTTTCGGCGGTTGCGTCTTGCTGCACTTCTGCACATGTTACACGTTAGCTAAGAACAACTAAGACATTGTTTACGTGACCAAACGAATAATCTGCTAAAATTAGACAGTAATTGGATTATAAACATGCATGTACGTAAAAATAAAAAGGTAAATAAAATGGCGGAGGCTACAGAGCATGTGACGGATGTGAGAGGATTGTGAAAATAATATGTTGTATATGTTGTATTGGGATTATTGTATCAGCGAGTGATGAACTTTATTTAACTCCAGTCGTGTTTTCTTGTTTAAGCGAGCCTCGAAACGATGGCCCGGACAGCGCGTGTGACTCACCATGGTTCAGATCCAAAGCCGTACCACGCCAGCTGGAGGATCTGGAATCCCAGGCCCAGCAGAACCGTGCTCTTGTTCCCAATGGTTCTCATTAGCAGCGTGAGAAAAAGCGTCTGTCAGGAGGTCAAGCACAAATGACAGTTTAGCGCATCGTGAAAGCTCACGGGTGCTTCGCTGGGTGTTAAAAACTTCTCTCTGGGGATACGAGTCAAAAACAAAATCAGCATTTATCCATTATTTAGGAATGTTCCAGATTTAGAACTATAGCGGTCCATATAACAGAAGTTTGCATTTAACGCGCCTCAGAAGGTTAATACATGCTAACACAGTGCTGTGCATTAATTTTCACCCCCTCCTTGAACATTTCCGCATTTTGTAGTGTTAACAACCTGGAGCTGAAACGGCTTTACGAGCATTTTCTGTCACAGATCTACACAAAATAGCCAGTAATATTGCAGTGGGGGAAAAAAAATAATCAATATATCATGCAAATCTATTTATCATTGCAAGTATTCACCCCTGCTGCTGTGCAAAGCCCTAAATTGGTCACACAACTAGCTGAACGCAGTCCACGTGTGCGCAGGTAACGTGTCACGTGATCAGTGTAAATAGACGTGTTCCTGAAAGGTTATAACGGTTATAATCAGGTTATAAATCGGTGTAATGCCACAATAAAGCTTAATTCATTCCCAAGTTGTAACACTACACAATGTGGAAAAGTTCAAAGGGAATTGGGAGGGGGGGGTGAATACTTATACAAGGCACTGTAGTTTGAGAAGAAGAGAAAAAAAAAGATATTATGAGGCTATAACTCAGCTACATTAAAGACTGAGACACTGTGTAAGGCTTGCAAAACACAGACGTCTAATAAAAATCGGCATTTGTTCCGCAGGTTCTGTTTTATGCCGCGCTCTGGAAAGGAAAGGAAAGAAAGAAAGAAAAAAAAAAGCCTAGCGATGTAAGATGATGTGCTTTAATATTAACGCGTCCCGCTGCTCGGCCCGGCAACCCGAAGAGCGTCGCGGGAAAAAGTGGGTGCGTGCGTTTATCAGCGCAACTTTAATACCACTCTGTCAGTTTGTTTCATTGCCAGTGTCACTGTCGCTTCATTTACAGCCACGCTTCGGCAGCTCTCCGACGGCGGAGCGGCGTCCTTCCAATAGCACGGCGTTCCCGGATCGCCGTATTCGAACAGAATTCCGCTCGTGTGCCATCACTCAGCTCCGACACTCCAATCTTGTAAAAATGGCTTTTGTCTGCTCGCTGAGTCAAAGTTTACCTTGTGCGATATTAGGCCATCAGTGAACACAATTCAATTACCACTGCGGCTTATTAAAGAGTGACTTTAGAAATCCTTCACACACACACACACACACACACACACACACACACGTACAGAATTGTCCTCGATTAGGTACCTGGGCGACGATGGAGAGGATCCCCACCACTCCGATGAACACGGCGATGGTAGTGGGTGAGAAGTTAATGACCTGTGATAGAAAGAAACGGAGAGATGGAGAAACCCAGAGCTTGTGTCAGTGCTTGCAGAGAATATCAGGACAAGACCAAACAAACGCCTTTTGACAAAATGATAGCCCACGTTTTTTTTCTCCCCATAAGATGCCAGGCGTGCAAAGATAAATCTATTAAATTCGAGAAGAATAAATCGGTCCAGCAGGCTCGGACATGGGTCAAGCCTAGAGTGGAGAAATGTTTGAAAATGTTCCTTGCAGAAATGCATCAGTGCATGTTCAGCTTAACTGAACTGAATCTTTCGGACTGAACCGTATCGTATCGTATCGTATCAGACCAGTAGTGAATTTTCGGGAAAGCGAAGTCGGAAGTCGAACAACCGCTCTTTACATCCGTCAGAATGCACAACACCGTGGGCCTTGAAGTGTGTGGGCTAGAAGAGTTCTGCTGGGCATCGGGTTCTGCTCCAGCAGAGACCACAGCTCAGGATTGGAAAAACGTCATGTGGTCCTTCTCCTCCGATTCCTGTTCCTAGCTGCCACGAGTAGAACCCGCTGTGATCCGACGTGCTGATTGGCTGATCCGAGATCTACAGTATATAACTCGTATCTCTCTGTCTTTTCGATTCGAAAGTGTACTGGTCGTATTCGAACGCACGCATTTCCATTTACGCCCTTATCCAGAGCGACTTACAATTATCTCATGTATACAACTGAGCAGTTGAGGGTTAAGGGCCTTGCTCAAGGGCCCAGCAGTGGCAGCCTGGCGGTGCTGGGGATTGAACTCATGACCTTCNCTCATTTATACAACTGAGCAGTTGAGGGTTAAGGGCCTTGCTCAAGGGCCCAGCAGTGGCAGCCTGGTGGTGCTGGGGACTGAACTCATGACCTTCCGATTAGGAGTCCAACATCTTAACCACTGAGCTCGAAGCGTAAGCTTCGATTAGACCTGTACAGTTATTCGGTTTGTTTGAATGCGAACCTGCGTGATTACAGCTCAAGCGGTATTAATTCGCTTGATTATAGCAAGAACAGTGACAAGCGAACAAACCCAGAAGCTCTTGACACTCACCTGTCGTAAATAGAGGAAGAAGCTGGAGTACTGGCCTGCCTCGGGTAAGTAAGACAGAAACACTGTGATGCAGATGAGAAGCACGGTCGTGTCCTTCCCCACTTTCCTCAGAGACTGCAACGAAAGGTACAAATCATTACACGGCATTCAAGTGTGTCAGAAACTCTCTCTGGGAAGGAAACGGAAGGAAGGCGATGTGCGCTCTGGTGAGGCGAGCCAATTAAAATCTGAAATGCCTAGAGGCTATTTAAGAGGCTGCCAGTCCATTAGCAATAAAGCTGAAGTTACTGCGCAGGCTAATCTGCAAATATTGATCACACGCGAGTCGTAACGGCTGCCAGAATCACTGTGGTTTTAGTGCGATTATAATTAT
Source organism: Pangasius macronema (assembly GCA_037577455.1). Lineage (NCBI taxonomy): Eukaryota > Metazoa > Chordata > Actinopteri > Siluriformes > Pangasiidae > Pangasius > Pangasius macronema. Next base: position 5,042,999 of record CM074961.1, read on the forward strand.
TATTATTATCATTATTAGGATTATGCATCACTATTGGCTACAAGATCATAAACCTCCCTATAAAAATGAGCATTCAACCTTGACTGCTGCTCTTCTGCACAATCCGAATCGTCCCATCAGCAGAGGAACTAATTTTAGCCTGAGTGATGGTTCAACACTCTCTGAGGTCAAGTGACATGAGGAGGAGAAAAATTAATAAATAATTCAACCTGAATCAAATCTAATCACATTTCAGTAACCAGCTAGAGACTAACAGTACTGTAAAGCGTTCTTACTAAGTCGTTTATTTACACAGCGTACAGATCCTACACGTTTGTCTTTAGGCTAAATCGCATGCAGGTGAAGTACTGTAGCTCATGTTTACAGCGAAGGGATCCGCCTGCTCCCAGGAGATCGGCGCTCCCCAGGTGTTCAGCCTCATCTTATCGGGCAGCGACAGCCCCTGCCGGTCGTCTTACTTCGTCTATAGGCGGTCCCGCTACTCGCACCGGTGGTCCTGGTGGTCTAATAGGGGATAGTTGGCTGAGAGGTACGCGCCGATCGCAGGGCTCGTCACCAGACTCGCCGCGAACGTGGCGGACACCTACGAGAGCACGGGAGAATTACAGACTACCCAGTGAGCTACCTTTACACATTCATATGATCACATTCATAGAGTTGTACTAATAAAAATAAAAACACGGAGCTCGAGTGGATTGCTTACGAGCCCATACGCAGTGCTCCTCTCCCGCTCCTCGGTGACGTCTGCTACATACGCGAAGATGACCGAGAAGGTGACCGAGAAAGCCCCGGACACGGAGATCATGGCAAAGTACCACCTGGAAATTCAAAGCGGAACCATATTAAAATCACGATCTAGCATATTTAAAAAAATAAATAAATAAGATGCATTCAAAATGCTGGACGGATGGTATATTTTCAGCCTGAATCCAAAATATGATTAGTGTATTCGTTTAATAATTTTAGGGTCTCTCACGAAATGTTGGGACGAGGATAAAAAAAGAATTAGCGTAGCATGTTATTTAAATTTAGTAATTTAGTAACCTCCGACAATCGGTTTTAGTTCAATCTCTCGAGCTACGAGCCGATTTGACTGACAAATCGGTTGACCAACCACAGACTTTTTCCATTCCGGTCACATGACACAGGAGGGTGACTCACCACTAAGTACTTTCAGCACGACTTGCTGCATAGATGTGGTCAGTAGAAATACACTGAAGTTCAGCGAGCCAATCAGACTGCGGTCTTTGAGATTCTGAAGCTCGGAGCCAGAAAAGTGTACAAAACCTCAAAAAAAAAAACAGGCGCTCTGTTTACGCCCGTCACGATAATAACGCTATCGATTTAATTTTCTCATCACCTAAAATGCCAATGACTAATGTTTGATTAATATTTGATTTTATTTATTTATTTAGGATATTTCATTCTTTTTGATATTCCAATTCCAATGTCTGGGTATTCTTAAGAATTAAACGTTCACTGCTCTGTGAAAGGGTGGATTTATATCGGTGGCATCAAACGGTCTTAAAATGACAATGATATCGTTTATCGCAATTGTTTCCGGGACGATATATCGTCCAACAAAAAGCAGTTATTGTGCTTTAACTCTTGGGTGTCTATTAGGTTTAAACCAAAGTAACACCACTACTAATACTACTCGTTTTACTGACCACTGACCTACCCACTCCTAAGTTTTAGGTTTCTAATGGACTAGCTGAGATTGAATTCAGAGAGAGAGAGAGAGAGAGAGAGAGAGAGAGAGAGAGAGAGACCTACCAGGGGCTGAGTCTCATCAGAGGGATTGGCGCGCAGGTGAAAAACACCGTCACCAGCAGAAACGATCTCCTGCCCCAGACATCCGATAACGCGCCGATTAACGGCGCGCTCATGAAAGACAGCAAGCCCTGGTGACACAAATCACACTTTAAGCCAACTAGAAGTCGAGAAGTCGTCACTAAAAGGAAGCCACACACACTTCTGCCTCACCTTCACTCCCTGGATGAGGCCGTTCATCAGGAACGTGTGCTGGGGGAACGTTTCGTGTAGAACCTAAACGGAAACAGGCGTTTATCAGTAACGGGTAGCGGAGAAGCAGGAGCTGAGACAGACAACACTCAGGGGGACAAAAGAGACTCACGGTAAGCATCGGTGTGGTGAGCAGCGGGGTCCGTTTTTTGAGGTCCTTCTACTGGTGGTGGCGTACCATGTGTGAGCCGAAGGGCTAAGGAACGACGTAGACAAAAGAAAAGAGAAAAAAAAAAAAACAGATCATGTTGTAAAATTGTAGAAGGTTTGCATACTAACATGTAGGGGCACATAAATATAAACAGTTTGTGTAAATACATTACTACCAGTAATGGGGTCATATTATTAAAGTATGGAAGTAAGTGGTTTAGTCCAAGTTAAAGATTCTTACTAAGGTGGAAAAAATTATTTTTGTCACCTGCTTAATTTTTTATATGATTACAAGCTACACTGGTGAACTGATAATTTACCCAGTCACTGTATTTCACTGTTCATATTCGCATTTAAAAAATAAAAAATAAAAAAACATGACTGTATGAGGTTAAATTGGGAAATATTTGACATAGAATTGAATCAATAAATTAAGCATCGGTTCGACTGATTCGTTAAAAAGAGTCGGTTCCTTTTTAACGAGTCGTTCATGAATCAAGCGTCGCTGTAGGTGTTACGTAACCCTGTGTGCCTATGATAATGCGCGTGGGCAGCAAAATAAACTGTCTAATATCATATGTGTATCAAACACCTTAAAATAATGACCTTTTTTGTAATAACGCGGCATATTAGACCATATTTGAACAATGTTTTGCTAACATTTTGCCCAAATGTACAAAATGGTGACAGTGGAAAGCTAATAAATCAGCCAGCAGGCTAGTTCTTGGGTAATAATTTTAACATTTTAACATTAAAACTAGTTAGCTAACAAACAGCCACAATAATTTAACTAGGTTTAGAGGGAAAGGGCTACTTAACCAATTAGGTTTTTAATATAACTACAGGTTAGCTAGCTTTTCTTCCGCCAGTTCGGTTGGAGGAACCGTAGCAATTTCCCCTCCAATCCGCATTCCGATAAATCCCGCCTCCTCGACTGTGATTGGCTAGTGTTTCACGGTACAGCACCTCTGATTGGACAGGTCGGTTTTCTGTCAGCTGTTTATTAGTCAAGGAGGCGGGATTGATCGGAAAACAGGTAGGAAGAGCTAACGCGCCAGCTAGACAAACTGATGATGGAGATAGCTAGCTTAGCTAAGCTATCAGGCTAAGCAGTTATCTCACAAATTACAATTTCTTTGATTGTCAGGAGTGAACATGAGTAAAATAGCCTTACAGGGCTAATAAAAAATGGCTACATTCGCTTACCGGGTTGCTGTCATCGTTCATTATTATTCTCTTGACCAGCACGACACGGTTTGTCCGTTTCGGTTCTTTCCCAGCTGGGGCCATCTCATCACATCTTATTTGAGAGACATAAAAGCCATGTTGGGTGCATATCTTCTCTCCTCCGGCTCCTTCCAGGATTCCTCCGTGTTTAGCCTCTGTAGGCTCTTCTATAAAACTTACAGTGTCCGTTTCAGTTCAGCTGTAAAATGGAGATGGTCATAGGAACGATACCTGAACAGCGGAAGTACAGTTTATTTTAATCCCGGCTTTCCCCCGTGGAGAGGATTATTATTATTATTACTAGAAACAGCTCCACCGTGCGGCCATGTTAAAACCCCTCCACGGCTGCTCCTAAATCAGAAACAGGTTTGTGAAACAGGAAATACCTATACACAGGCAGCCGGGTCGACTGGTCGGAGATCAGTTCTCACTCGAAACCACGCCCACTTATTCATTCGGCTTGCCTTCGTGTGTTATCGGAATTATGGTGCGTTCAAGTGATGTCGGAAGGATCGTATTTACGAGTTAAACGCACATGAACGCCACTACGAAGTCGTGATTAGGAGTGGGAAACTCGGGATTTTGTTTGAGCTCTTGAGTTTTTAATTGGGGTGTCGTGGCAGAAAGAAAATTTAAGGTAAATTTATTGAACTGAACGGGTATTTAGCAGTGACATGTCTTTGTCAGTTTTTTTATTTGCAATAAAATAAGCTAACTGCCTGCACAAAATACGATAGCATTGTACAATTAAGATATCATATATAACGATAAAATTTACAGCAGATTTATAAATTGATTAAAAACATAAAACAGCAAAACACCTGATACACATTTTTTTGTTGTTGTTCTTCATTTTCTAGAAGTAGAGTTTTTTTAAAAAACCTTGATGTATTTTTTTTGTAGTTAATTAAGAGAAGATACACCGCCATCTTGCTCCGACCAAAGTGACTTGAACGCACCTGACGTCGTAATTACGACTTCCCAAATCGTAAACACGAGTTTCCAAAGGAGCACTTGAAGGCACAGTTATCCTACTTCCCACTACTGAAGCGGTAATTACGACAATGTCGCGTTCACATGCTATGTTGTCGGAAAGAAAACATATTTCTTTTTTTCTCCTTTTTTTAACTTTAGTTTTATTTTGTCACCATAACACATTACTCATTTAGCTAGCTTGCTGAAGATAATAGAATTTTGGTAAAATATAAGCTATTTTCAGGGTGTAAAAATAGACAGAAATGAATGACCAAAACGGTAAGCGCTAACAATTAGCTGCATTTAGGGGAAAAAATGAACAAAACCTGTCATTCAGTGCAGAAACTGTCCTCTCCTTCGCAATGTTTGAAAGTATAAGACTCCTCCCATCTCGGAAACTCAGGTATTAAAATTATCTCCGAGTTTCCCAGTCGTAATTATGACTTGCGGGGCCATTCATGTGCAACTTCCTAGTGGGAAACTCGTATTTACGTTAATTCCGGTAGCACTTGAAGGTAGCATTACCTCAGGTCCAGGCATTTCTTTTCTGTTTCCATTATCACAACCTACTGCATGACAACAGCAGGGGTGTGGCCACGTGGGTGACACAGGGTGGCAGCAGTCACCCTTTAAATAAGCTTTGCCACCCCAGTTACCACCCCAACCCATTTTTTGTGTTATAAGAACAACTTGTTGTCGTTAATGTCACAGCTTTGAAGACCAGTTTCCACTGCTAGAAAGAAAAAATAAATCAGGTTTGACTTTAATGACACACTGTCATAGAATGACTTTTTATTTTTCAGACTCAATGAACAACTGTAGAAAAACACAACGTTAAAGCGCTTCAATTAGCATCAGTCACCTTGGCGCTCCTTTCATCTCTTTGTCTGAGAGCAATTTCATTTAGTTCTGTATAATTGTCTAGACATGGCCACGGCCCTGGCAGCGATTAACCACAGAGTCAAGCTCACAGAGAAAATGTCGCTGATGACCACACCCTGATGTGAACGTGACACGAACATGAAGATTTAAGAGAATTTGAGCCCCTGAAGTAAGATTAAAAGAAACATTCCTGGCTTTTTTTATTTAATATCATACCACAGACAAAATGTCTGAATACAAGAATCACATTTTATTTAAATTTTTAGAGGTTTTTATGTCAGTGTTAGACTAGCAAAAGGTTTTATACACCCTGTGAAGGTTAAATAAAAAATGGGGGTAATTTTATAGATATTTTAAATCCATAACTCAAAATAAAATAAGTATATGTTTTCATCATTTTGGCTTGATTATTATTATTATTATTATTATTATTGTACTATTTGTACCATTTCCACACAGCCACCATGCAACACCTTAGCAACAATGTACCAACATCCTACCAAACCTCCAAATGCCTAGAAACAGCCTTTGCAACCACCTATAGTACCATAGTAACATCCTACCAGCTACCTGTGACAACATAGCAACTATCTGGAATCTCCTAGCAACTGCCAAGCAACACTGTAGCAACCACCTAGATTACACCCTAGCAACTACCTGGAATCTCATAGCAACTGCCAAGTAACACCATAGCAACCACCAAGGAACCACCATGAATCCCATAGAAATCACTCTAACAACCACCAGGTGCACAATATCAACTTCCTAGCAACAACCTAACAACCACCTGTGATAATGTATCAACTGCCTAGAAACACCCTAGTAACCACCTAGCAACATCCTAGCAACCATCAAGCAACACCCTAACAGCTAGCTGGGATACCATAGCAAATCCGACAGCAACACCTTAGCAACCACCTAGCATGCACGTAGTATAACATAGAAACCACCTAGCGACACCCTTGTAACCTTCGTAACTGGGATACCGTAACAAAATTCACAGCATCACAGCAACCACAAAGCAACACCAGATGTAACCACCTGAGCTGGCAATCACCTAGAAATAACCTTTAAACACAATTTAATCTTTTATCACATTAACCTTTAATTACACAACCTTTACCCGTATAGTTCAGTCTTAATGACCGAGGTACATATTAGCGGTTTATCGTTCATCAGTGGGAATTTGATTGCTGCATCATCACAGTGGAGGGTTGTGGTGTAAACATTACCACAGCAGGTTCAAATAGTCGTCTCAGTGAACACCTGCTTGCGTTGATGAGCAGAGAAGCTTGTTTACTTCCATCACTAGGCGACAAGTTTCCTCATCTTACAGCTGGATGAATGGGTTCCTCTGAGCCACCAGGACATTGGGGGGGGGCATGGATGCAGGTTTGACTTGCCTTCTACTGCCTACGTTTTAACATCAGACATTAAGCCATTTCGTGCACAACGGGATCTCTTTAGTGCCTGAAATGGCCCTAGCAAGTGGACACTGGGTTGAAAAGGAGACTGAAGGAATGCCACCCGGCCCGAGGTGAGGTACTCCTGATACTCCTAACGTAACTTTAGACATACAAAGATATACAGCTGAACGTCAACTCTTTGCTCGTTATGAAAGTCTCGACCAGTGCGCCAACGGCACCGTCCTTTATAGCGAAAGAACGTACCTCCGCAGAGTCTATACTTGGCTGAGGTGTGTAATGTCTGAATGATAAGATGAATAGGCGCTTTAGATGACATCTATCAACTATAACAACCTTAGTGAGATGTTTTATTTTATTCTCTTTAGGAAGCACAGCCTGAGTATTTCAATGATTTTTACATGATTACTGGTAAGCATTTGTGGGGAAAAAAAATCTATCTAATTACTGTTATAATTGTAATCCATTAAGGACAGTTGTATCACCGTACCGTCATGTAATTCAAATTTATAAATTTTGACCACTCAATAATTATTGAGAATCCTTTTTATTTTGGTCTCTTCCTTTTTTTTTTTTTTTTGGAAGTTGCCCCTTCCTGTATAACTTGGGAGATGATGCCTCAGAACGGAGTCGTACCGACTCCAAGAGAAGGCCACACACTTTGGTGAACAAAACAATAAATAAATAAAAAATATAATGAAATATGACGACAGAAATGATCTTATGATTTTATTTTCATGAAACTGTGTTAGGATTCAAACTGGCTCTTCTTTACAGTGTTGTCAAAGGGAAACTGTACTTATTTGGAGGTTCCTGCGATCCTGAAGCAAAAGAATGTCTTCCAGGTGTCTATTGTTTTGACGTTGGTAAGCAACTAAGCATTATTATTATTATTATTATTATTATTATTACATCCATGATGCATCTGCTTTTAATGTGTGAGGCTTACTGAATAAATCAGTGGTTCCTGACCCCAGTCCAGGAGAAACCCATTTCTGCATATTTTGTTGTGCATAAAAAAAATTGGCATAGAAAAAAAAAAAGTATAATTATGTGTAGTGTGGCATTGTGTTCAATTCTTTCTTGATCAAAAGTAGAAGTAGAGCGTGTCCGGTCAAAGTCTTCACGACAGACTTTGCAACTTAGCAACTGCCTAGAAACACCCTTAGCATGGTGGACCTTAGAGTATCGTTGACGGTTCGTTGTGGGATCGTTGGTGGACCTTGTGGTATCGTTGGTGGTCCTTAGTCATAGCAACTGCCAAGCAACACCCTAGCAACCACCTGGAACACCATAGCAACCACCAGGAATCACATAGCAACCTCCAAGCATCACTCTAGCAACCACCAGGTGCACCATAGCAACTACCTAGCGCTAACTTAACAACCACCTGTGGTAATATATCAACTGCCTAGAAACCATCAAGCATCACCCTAGCAGCTGCCTGGGATACCATAGCTGACACCTTAACAACCATATGGGATACCCTCGCAACCCCCAAGCACGCATGTAGTATAACAGAGAGACCACCTAGCAACACCCTTGTAAACAAAATAAATAATAATAATATAGCTGCTATAATGTAAGAGATAACAGACATTCGAAGACATTCCCCAACATGTAAAAACGTAACTATAAATGATTAAAAATTATGAGGTGTCGTTCACTAATAAATTAAAAATTGTAATTGTTGACAGATTGCTGTGGTCTAAGAGGAATTACACACTTGGGAAAAGGCTTCAAATAATCAAAAGGTTTATTGTTGTAATGCAGCACATGTTTAATCACTCACACAGTTACACTGAGATGGGAGAAGCTACACACTGGAGGCGTGGCGCTGAAGACTCTCAGACACAGCTCAGCAGCTTTAGGGGATAATATCTATGTCTATGGAGGAATTCTGGATGGAACACCTACAGACGACCTTATGATGTTCAACACAGGTCAGCAATGTACTGATAGATGGGATTCAGCTCAGACGTATGGTCTAGCTCTAGGCCTACTGTGGTAGCAGTAGTAGGCAATAATATATCAATTACAGAATATGCTGCTTCTTGAAAAGCCAACAGGTTTGTTAACATAAAGTCTAACATCTCAGCAATTCTGCACGGTACAGTACTATATGTATCAGATTTATTGGAGTTTAAAGACTTTTTACTAAACACTTTTTTTTTTAGTGTCAATGATTTGGACACCTATCAAGACAAGCGGGACTCCACCATCTGCAAGGTAACGTCTGATGATTAATATCAGGGCTAGGGAGCAAGGTTACGTGCTGATTATAAAAAAAAAAAAAAGGATAAAGTACTAAATTGTACTTTATCTTGTCACTAGGGTGGCACCATCAAGCGTATACATTTTGTACCTTTAGCATATGTTTTATATAGAAAAGTGCATGTAGTCTACCTTTAAAAGTTCAATGGTCAATTTTTTTTTATAGCTTTTACAAATAAACTGGGAAAACTGGAAAGTTTTGTTGTTAGTCATTTTATAGATACTCCCTAACACTCCAAATCTCAGTTTATAATCAGTCAGCGCCCAGCACAGCCAGATAATTCTCCACCCTGTGCTTCGAAAAACATAATGACAAGAAACACAATAAAACTAAAATTAACACCGGAAAAACAAACGCAGAGCTTTCCCTGATGGAGTCATTTATTACTGGTGATGGGAATGAAACTGGATGCAGAATTAGCAATGTTGGTCCTGGATGGTATGAAAACTCAGAAAACGAGTGGCCTGCTGAATATGGTATAATGAATCAAGCAATACATTAAAAGCTCGAAGCCTCATTACGGAGAAAAATACGACAACAAAGGCAGTCTTGACCCTTCTCATAAATTAGTACGAGCCAAATTTTGCATAGCTCATCACAGAGCTTTAAAATGTTAATGATACTAATACCGGAGCTTAAAAGCACAAAACGTCATTCCAGCGTAAATCAGGACTGTAAAGGCAATCTTGTTCATTCTCATAAAACAATATGAGGTGAATTTTGCATGTTTATAGTGCTGTAACTCAGCTTTCAAGCGGTTGAATTGGGAAGTGCGCTTGAAAATGATGTCACGACAGTTCTTGTTTTAATACTAACTCTGATTAGCATGCTAACTGGAGGTTCTGGGGGCGGAGCTTTCTGTACATGGGTGGGATTGGCACGGGTGGGCTCATGGAGTAGACAAAACAAATTTTGACAGATCTTGGCTAATGTTGCTTTGAAGCGTTACTCTAATTATGAAAAACGAATTATGTTCTGTTTATGTGCCTTAAATTATAAGGTATATCAATGTTTCCAGGTAAAATGTCCTCAGCAACAAGGAAATGTACAATACAATATAGTACTATTTTTTTTCTTCCATATGCAATCCAAGCAGATTGTTTTTAGTGTAAGACTGTGTTGTTCTCAGAGTAAAAAAAAATTTTGATCAGAGTGAATATTTGGTGATGGTAGAGCATGTGCAGGCTGTTGCCATGGTGCATCGGTAGCACGGATCATTTTCTTCAGCGACCTCATTTGAAAACGGAGCCGTCTATTTTTCATCAGGCCTTTTTGTCTGGATTTGGCTCGGGGTGGTAGTTCCTGCTTTCAGGCTCCCCTGCTGCATGAATGCAACTCTGACTTGAGTGTTTCTTTTATAGATATAACCACACATGTGCTGTAGTCAATGAGCAGATCTTCTTGTTTGGGGGATGTGAAGCAGATGGATCCTACTACAAAGACATTCATGTCTTGAATATAGGTAAATTGCTCTATTTTGTAAAGGTAATTCAGTATGCGATATGTTTCAAAAGTCACTCAGGTGGTGGTCCTCGATAAAAATAAAGTGGTGTATTTTGCCAGATTATTTGGCAGACGAAGAAGTAGACCTCGTCTCTGTACTTGTGATATATCATCTTCTGCTTTTGATGGTCCACATGGATGCCTTAGTACAGGCATATCCATATTTCATATTGTTTCATATGTTTATACACACACACATACAGTTAAGTCTGGAAGTATTTGAACAATGACAGAGTTTTTGTGATTTTGCCTTTATACACCGCCATAATCAAGATGTGATAGAAGTGTAGACTTTCAGCTTTATTTTAAGAGGTTCCACAAAAATATAGCATTTACCATTAAGGAATTACAGACATTTTAAGAAAGTACCTCCATTTTCAGGGGCTCAAAGGTATTTGGACAATTGACTGACAAGAAGTTAATTAACCAAGTGTGGTCCATTCCCTCGTTACTTCAAGACAAATGGAGCAAATAAAAGGTCTGGAGTTGATATCAGGTATTGAGTTGGCATTTGGCAGCTGTTCTGGAGCTACCAATATGAAGTCCAAGGAGATCTCAATGCAAGCGAAGGAGGCCATCATTAGGCTGAAAAACAACATAAATCTATAAGAGAGAGAGCAGAAACCTTAGGTGTGGCCAAATCAACAGTTGGGTACATTCTTAAANCATCAACAGAAGTCAAGAATACTCTGGAGAAGGTAGGAGTATCACTGTCAAAATCTACAATCAAGAGACGCCTTCATCCATTCATTCTTAGGATTGATGAAACCAAGATTAACTTGTACCAGGACGATGGGAAGAGAAAAGTATTGTGAAAGAAAGGAACAGCTCATGATCCTATGTATACCACATCATGTGTCAAACATGGCATAGGCATGTATGGCTGCCAATGGAACGGGCTCACTGGTGTTTATTGATGATGTGACTGCTGACAGAAGTAG
>CM074961.1:5055697-5069091 GCA_037577455.1 Pangasius macronema
TCACAAGCTGAGCCTGGGTAAATACAGATACACGCTTAATTCATTTATGGAAATTTGAATTACAATATGTAATTATGCGATCACATCCAGTGTAAGCATGTGAAGGTGCATGCACCATGTTATACTCTGAAATTGCAGACGTGAATTTAAGTAAACATCACGTGAAATATGTAATCATGTGAAAAATTTACATGTGAAAAATTATTTATATGATATGTAGTGTGTGTGTGTATGTATGATCATTGTTTCTTTAACCATGGTTTGGTTGTTGGTGCCAGATGGGCTGATTTGAGTATTTCAGAAACATCTAGAAAGAACATCTAGAAAGAACATCTAGAAAGGATAAAAACACACGCACTACATCATTGAAAAATGCTCTGAAAAATGAATGTAATCATAAATCATCTGTGGAAAAATAAAAGAAAGTGAAACATATCATGTGAAGGGTCTAAAATCCACATGTGTAAAATTTACCGGTGCAAATCACATGATTATTCATACAGTATGTGATGTTTGTGTTAAGGGTTCCCATGTTCAAAAGTAACACAATTATCTCCTTTTGTTTTATCAGCAAAGATGAAATGGAAGGTACCTCTGTATGTGGGGATTCCTCCGGCTAGACGTCACGGCCATGCAGCTTTTATTATTCATAGCCACGTATGTGTGTGTGTTATTGTGTTAGTGTGTTTAGTAAGGAATAAAACATTTTGGGGCTGTACTGTTATAGGAAAATAATACACAACAGGGTGTGATGCGGAGTTAGCCTTACCACCCCAAAGTGGATTATTTTCATATAACAGCACAAGTCTGAAGTGTGTTATTCTGCTTATACCACAGCAAATTGCCAATGATTACAGATATTTAATTTATAAATGAGCGACAGGTCATGCGTTTTAAACTTTTACAGTTACAGTTAATCTTATGGAATGTTGGAAAGACAAGTTACTTCCTGTTATCCCTTACATTATAGCAGCTATAAACAGTTCTCTCACCAGCCTCTCTAAAAAAACGCAGAATATGTTACCAAGAAAGCACAAACGTTCTCCTATGACCTGAAGACTTTTCCCATGGGAGAAATCTTCCTGACCTTTACAAAGTGCTGACATTGGAGACTCCTTCCATAAACGTTAAATAAATGTCTCCAAGAATTCAAGAATTCAACAGTGCTGTGGTATAATAGAGATTATTAAAATAAGTTGGTTAACTCGCTTCTTCCTGGCCTCTACATCTTATCGATACTAAACAATGACCACATACTGGCTAAACATATACTGTATGTATGGTTTGCTTTAGATGTATGTGTTTGGAGGGAGAAATGAAGAACAGGAATTCAACGACTTGAAGATAATGAGGTTAATCAACCCATCAGAGAGACAGCCCGGTAAAACAGTTACGCGTTTGCGATGTCTAAAGACGGATAAAGAAATCAAAATAAACAGCTTCTTTATCTGTATTTGTTATAGTCATGAAGGAGATCCTATCTGAATTTGGGCTTCAGGGTGTCAGTAATAGGTGGGTACCTTCACATTCAGACCACATCATTAAGCTCTGAGCTTAGTCACCTGAAAATGAAGGCACTTCAGTAGTACGTCATTAGCTGAAACTCAACCCGAGCTTCCTTTTCATGCAAATTTCCACAAAATGGATGGGTTTCATTCTCAGTTTCATGTAAGCCATTTTTCTGTTATGTAAATTGACTGCACATGTTTATTCGTTCAGCTTTGTGCCAACGAAGGTTCCCAACGTGAGGTATGAGCTGAGTGAGACGCCGTTAACCGTGAGGATCGAGAGAAGAGAGGCAGCACAGGTGACCTGCGCGTGAGACAGATATTCTAAAGCCTGTAAGAAGTTTCCAGAAGGTTCCTTGACTCATGATATGATACAAAGTGTGGTGGTCTGGGGAAAACAGGCAAAAATGAGGATCAAAGATGGGTTTTCTGCTTATCTTATACTTGAACACCTTGACTTTAAGAAAGCACAAATATATTTAAGCGAAACGACGTGGAATTGTTTTTACGTAGTCTACTTTTTAACCTTGTTTTGGCTGTTTTCTTGCAAATGTTGGAACCAGTTTAACAAACACAGTCAGTCTGCTGAAAGATGTCTGAAACCTCGCCAGCTACGTGTGCTTTCCTTGTAATCTGATCAACTTTTTTGATAGTTATGAATCAGTGATTATTTCAGTACAAATGTTAGCAAGAATCAAAATCAGAAGATGAGGCTTTTACCTCAGGTGATGAGACAGATACTGATGTGGATGATCGTGATAATTAAAGCAAGAACTCAGCTCCCACTTATAATTCTTTAAAAATGATCAGTAATATTGTTTTTTTTTTTTAGGATAAAATGTATGTAAAAGTAGGCATGCATTTCCTTTTTATAGATTGTTAGCTCAGGATAATGCTAAATCAGGGACTTAGTATTTTATTTCAAATTTGTATTTGAAGTCATATTTATTATATTTAATGAAACGCAAATTAAACCAACACATAGCAGTTGCTTTTAGGTCTAGGGATTGGTGTATTTTAATTGAACTAAAGGAAATATTTCATTTCAGGCAAAAAAAATTTAGTTTTCAAAACTATACAGAGTACTAAACGGCAAAATTTCAACTTGTGTACTGAAACACATATCAGCTCATCATTTTCCACCATATGCTACTCTGAGATACACAAGATGCTGCAAAATTTTAATTGTACTGTACACTGTGACCAAACTGAATGGGTGTTTTGATGATTCACATCACATTTTAATACAGCAGACAACAGAGCAATTTAATTACCAGATGATATGTTCATGTCAGGCAGGCTTCTGTCAATGTCTTTGTCCTGTCTAGCCCACAGCTTATCAAGATTTCGCCACAGTACGAGGTGAAGCAATGACCCTGATCCAGAAAGCTTTTGCCATTTTAGATGAGCAGTTCCGAAAATTAGACAGGTACTGAGCAGATACAAACGCACCCGCTGAAAGCCTCGCACAAGAAAACTGAATCAGACATTAAATGGATTAATCCACAGATAGAGCAAAGACACTTTTAGTGATGTTTGAGAAATCGCTGATTTTGTTAAAAGCTTCATCTGTGTGCCAGACTAGCAGATGATTAATATACATGTTCCCTTGCAACAGACTGTGGAAATAAATCAACTCTTTTTTTTTTCTCCAGAGAAAAGTTTGATCTTTCGGAAGCAGTGGAAGCGCTGCATTGTGAGAGACAGGCCATCGATGAATATCACCTGAAACAGAGCCAGGTGTGTTACATTTATTTGTGGCTCTGTCATGGATTTATTTGCACAAGATACACAGCTGAGGTCAGACGATTGAGCCGAGCATCTGAGGAAAAAAGGCCTCAAACAGATTGACCTATTTCCCAAAACAGATGTGTGTGGTTTGATGCCTTTAGAAACAAAGAGCGCTTGTGGTTCTGGTTTGACAGGAACTTCAGGAAATGCTAGAGAGACACAGACTTCAGAACGAGGCTTGGCTACGAGCTCGGGCTGAAGAGAATGACAAGGAGAGGAAGGAGCTGTGCAAACTCCGGGTGTGTGACCACAAACAGTTACGCACCACACACTGTATCCATTTGCTATTTATATATCAGAGTGTCGGACTAGGAAATAGAGACACACATCATAATTTATATTCTTCTCTCAAACAGTTGGAAAAACAAAAAGTATGATTTTCATTTATTTCCTTAAAATAAATTCGAGATATCTTACTTTTTTTGAGCAAATTTTAATATGGACTTGGGGTCATTGTTGCTTTGGGGCTGTTTTGCAGCTTTTAGTCCAGGGGCACTTTAAAAAAGTAATAACCCTAGGAAGAAACAGTGATATTTTAGCACGAAACCTGGTTGCCTCTGCCATATGGTTACAACTTGGCTGTAGATGGATTTACACAGTAATGACCCCAAAAATAAATCTAAATAAACACAGAAATCAATGTGGGCCACAGAAATCAATGTGGGCCACAACTTCAGGCTCTGAGTTTGAAATCAATGGTCTGGATTGAAGAGAACAATGCACATGCCACACCTAAGGATATAAAGTAGAAAAAATATTCCAGCGTGTCCAGTCCTGTTAGACATCACAGGAAGATACAGCTATTATTCTCTCCAGGGGAGGTGTCACTACATATTAATTTGGGAATATCTGGAAATAAGTAAGTAAACAAAGCACTAGGAAAGATGGTCCTAAGAGTAAATGTCACAAGGGATTAGCCATCACCATCAGTGACCACTCAAGGGAATCATACATTTGCATCATACCAATCCAGTCCAGACTTGGCCATACGTTCCAATATGGCGGCACCACAATAATGCAAAGTCGGCCATCAATTCTGTGCAGGAGGAAGTGCTCCATGAGCAGGAGAAGCTGAAAGAAGAGCAGTGCAACATCCAAAAACGCAGCGAGCACCTCCTGTCCATTATGCAGCAGTTCAAAGGCATGTGAAGACACTGTCTCTATGGCAACCGGAAGGAGGGGAGTGGGGGCCGAGTTTTTTGTTTTCCATCGCAATTCTTCAATGTCAAAGCGTGCTCGCTCACGGGCCGCATCGTCTATATGGACCATTGCAGAAATGCATGTATGGAGAGTATATTTACATAATTACTATTTAGCTTCTGTTCTGCAGAGAGACAGATGGCATTATGTAACTAAAAAAAAAAGCTAATTTGACTATATAAGCAAGAAAAATGCACAGATATTTAGAACTGAGACCCAGAAGAAACGAATACCAGAAAAAANGATTTTAAATCATATTCTGTTGAATATAAAATGATTTAACCTTACATACAAAGCTATTGTCTCTTCTTTGTTGTTGTCCTTATTGGACAAAATATAGATAATACACTGATTTTAAATAATACAATGCTATTAATCTGATAATGTCATGTCTGAACTTTAGGTAATTGAATGATTAAGCCTGGATTATTGTCTGAAATATAATAAAAAGCTTAGGCATTCCTGTTAATGGCCTCAAATTTCTTTTTTGGCCAGACGTCTGATCAGTATGCAAGTTCTATTCTGCTACGCCTATAATAATTGTCTTAAAATGTCTCCTGGAAGCTGTTCTGGCCTAATTAACATTTAGAATTGTCATTCTTTTTCACCGGTTGCATTAGCATTTTTACACTGACAGCATGTATTAATCATGGGTATCATAGGATTCAGTGGTGTTTGCAGGGTTTTTAAAAATGGGGTGGCAAAGGGGTGGAACCACATAAACAAGTATAGGACAAAGTTGGGTTTGTGGAACATCTCATTTGTTCCTTAGTGCAAAATGAGTGGCTGAATGGACCAAAATAACTAGAACAAGCCTGAATAAACCTACATTCATTCATTCATTCATTCAGCTTAATGCTGATCAGGGTCATGGTAGATCTGGAGAACACTGAGGAACACTGGGGATGAAGTGCATTACAGGACACTACGTACACACTCAGTCACACACTCATTCACACCTTGTGTCAGGCTACTGGTATATTTTTGGAGAGTGTGAGGAAATCCAGAGGAAATCCGTGCAAACACAGTGAAAATGCACAAAACTCTACAGAGACAGCAGCATGACTGTAAAGGCATAAGTCAAAGCTGGGGTGGCAAAGGGGGGCAGCTGCCACCCTATACCACCCCTGGTCTGAATACACCTACATCCTGACTGAAAACACACTCTCCCAGCTTTAACAGAGAAATAATCTCTATTCAGTATACAGTACTCAGTATTCAGTGCAGTACACATACCCTAATTGTGCCATGATTTTTTTTGTTTGTTTGTTTGTTTCTTTTGTTAACATGACTATGATTTTTTTGTAGAATTACATCAGCAAAACCATACACAATTTTTAACCCCATCCTTGTCGCATTGTCTGCGCAGACACACAAATTTCGCCCTCAAGTTTAGAGCAGAGGGTGAAAAAAGATGGAAACTGTACAGGCGCTCACTATTGCGCAGGAAGTGCAGCTTTCCTGCGCCTCTCATGGCGGAGCACTATTTGGCAGAGAAGGGGAGGGAGGGGGAAGTCTCGGCCGCAGTTGAGCTCATCAAAACGGCGGCTGCTGGATTCAGAGAGCGGGAGAGGAATTTTCCGTAGCATGCTGTAAATTCACATTTTTTTTTTTTTTTTTTAAAAAGGGGGTAAGCTGACATATCACCAAATATGTTCTTGCTTCGTGAGAACTGTGAAACAAACCGACAGAGCTTTTCGTGCCGCACTGTGAGGCTGAGTGGAGCCTTTTTTTGTTTTCCTCTCCAGACATTTTGTTTTGTTTTCATTTGAAATGTGGTTCTTGTCAGACAGGCAGCGTCGGTTTTTTTTGTGTTTTTTTTCTCCTCATTTTTTTTTATATATACAGTCCCTCCTTTGTTCGGCTGCTGCGGGGATTGTAAATAATAGCCAAGCAAACATGGCTGACATCGCTCCCTGCTCACAGAGCTAGCTCCCTGGCTAACGTCTGAGAATTTTAGCTCTGTAGGTTTGTCTTCGGCCCTTTTTCACATGAAGTGGCTAACCTTATTCCGTCTTCTCCTGGGATAATTACGACCTCTGCAGTCGCTAAAGGTTAGCTGAGGTATTCGCTGGTGCACATTTAGCTTCGTTTTTGCTTAGCATATTTTTGGTTTTTGGGTTTTTTTTGTGTGTGTGTGAATATTGGGTCATTGCTTAGCATAAACCTATATAGCTTTTTTCTTTCTTTTTTCTTTTTTGCAGGTTTTATTATTGAGAGATAATGATAAGCATGTATTTTGTGTAGTTGTCATTGCAAAAAAAATGCACATTACTCGTTAAATAGTATTTGTGGTAGCATAGGAAAATTATTGTTTGCAGTAATTTCTTATCTTGTCGCGTTAATGTTCATTTAGAAAGCTAGCTAGCTGGTGTGTGTATATATTTGTGTGTGTGTGTGTGTGTGTGTGTATGTATAAACGCTCTGTTCGATGGTTCTCTAGAAAGCATTTGCACTGTAACTGTCCAGCTGTGTATAGTTAAGTGATCACAGTGCCAGAGGGCAGGTATGGTTTTGCTTGTCAGCTGTCTCTAATCTGGCCAATTTTTGCATTTTGCAGAAAGCTGATCCAGTTAACTGATCTCTCTGTTCTGTCCTTAGCTCATTTGAAATTTAAAGTCTCAGTCTGAAACCTCATCAGCCCGAAATAATGGGTTCAGATTGCACCCCGAGTTGCAGACGAGGCATGAATCAGGGGAAGGAAGCATGTTTTGTGTGTGTGTGTGTGTGTGTGTGTGTGTGTGTGTGTGGGGAAGGGGGCGGGAGCCGCCATGCCATGCCATGCCGCACCACTTCATTTGTATTTGTGATGAACGGCTTTGTAGGGCACCTTTACAGCCCTAATGGATCAATTAGCAGTAATCCTCACCTTCATGTAACAAAAGCCAACTGTTCCAGCTGCCAGTAATGTCCCCTGTTTGTTCCAAGGCCTAATTTGCTCCACTAGGCCTGAATTTGACCAGAAATGCAATATTTTTCTTTAAAGCGCAATCAGATATGGTCTTATAGACACCACTATGATAGTATATCTCTGAAAATGTCTGTGCAAACTATTAAAATTAGGGAAAAAATTTTGATGACTCATCCTGTAGTAGTCTGGTGTTTGTGTAATTAAATGCTGTGGAGTGTATATGCCACGCCCCCTGTCCCCTGGGGGCGTGTCTCGCTTTACTTGGTTCGATGGTATTTGAGCGATTTGGCAGTTCTATGCCTTATATGAATGTTTTTCCAACCTGAAGCTGCTCAGTGCCAAAATGTCAAAAACACAATCCGGGCTTTATGCAGCGTCGCGGCTTCTCCATCAGAAAGAGTAAGTAATATCGTTTAATGTACGTCCCAGACGCGTGAGATGCCTCGCACTGTCGACTCTGTGACCATCAGCACTCGACCACAGTTCGAAAAACACTCGCTGCCTTAACTTGTAGGATGTCATCCTTGTTAAAGTGGACAGGCGTGGGTGAAGCTGGCAGTGACAGATCCTCCATAGTTTAAAAAAAGGCTCTCATTAAATAAACTCTTGGCTGTTCTCTATATTTAGTCGCTTTGCCAAGCTACGGTCAGGAATGTTCCGATTCGGCAGAAGCGTGGCGTGTCGCAAAAGCTATTAGCTGTTGAGTAAATTGGTCGAGCACTTCAACACACACTCACTCTGACTTCCTGTGTTAAAAGGAAATACATCATCATCAAGCCATTTCGCTGGAACTTTTAAACAGGAAAAACTAATTTTGATTGTCATGATGATCACCACAGGCCTTCGTCGGTAAGATATGAGTTAGCTTCACTAATAATTGACATGGTTTAGCTTTCTGTAGACGGGCATCTTATTTAACATTTCATGGTAGGAGTCTCCAGTGTCAGCACTTTAGCTCTTACTATTTTCCACCACAAGAGAGTCTTCAAGACCAATGGCTTTCCAGTTTCTTATTAAATTTAAGAGCGAGAACGAAGAGAAATCGTTTATAGCTGCAATAACGTAAGTGATAACAGGAACCAAATTGTTTTGCGTACGTTCCGCAACATTCGGCGTAACTATAAATGGATAAAAACTACAACCTCATTGATTAATAATTAAATTTGTTAGCATTCCCAAATTGCCACGGTGTAAGAGGAATAAAATTCTTCAAGACGTGCGGTTACAAGCTTCAGAATGGAAAAATCAACAGTAGCTCCGCTTTGCATCGTGCCGTCGGGTATTTTCCTACAACACGTCCCCCAGGGTTTTCTTCCTTACATAGTAATCATGTGATACGTGTCATTTTCCTGTCGTTTCACTCAAATGCATTACATATTACATATTACTTATTGCATAAATGACGGGCCAAGTTTTCCTGATCAGCTATGACCAACAGCAGCATAATCACATGCTAACAGGGTTGTGTTCAGCGTCAGCTTTGAAAGGACCAGAATAGGAATAGATCTGAGGAAGCGATGCGTTCATCTGAAAGGGTCTGGCAGTAAGAGATCAGGTTTAAGAGCAGTTCATTAGAACGGTCTTAGTCTGGTCTTCTTTTATTAAGGCAATCAAAAAGAAAAGCCCAAGGGGTAAAGTAAACCAGCATTTAGTTTCTTATTGAGCCGAGTCATGTATTTCATCCCCTTGTCAACTTCCCATTGCCGTTTGCTCTCGGAGAGACCACCTCACCTTCTTTTCCATTATTTTTACCAGCTGAGGTTTGTTAGATGAGCCCTTGGAAGCCTGAGGGATTGACTAACCATGACTGTAGATTTCAGGAGCAGAACTGGCCCCAAAGGCATTGTGATCTGATGCAATTTCCTTCTCGAAAAAGCAAGAAGTGGTGGATATAGTCGTTTATATATGAACTGAAACAAGCAACTGGGTGATGTTTAAAAAGATACAAGCAAAAATGTGATTTTTCTTAGTTCAAGCATGGGTCTTATGAAACTAGCTGTACAGCATCTAACTGAGCCGATGTAAATTTATTATTCTGTAACAGCAGGATAGAAAGCTAGCTAGCTCAGGTCACTCAGTGATGCGTGCTGAGCCACGAGGGGACGTGAACGAGGGCGTATCGAGAATGTTACTGGAACAACACTAAAGGTGCAGTTCTCAGTACGCTTCACTTTCCTTGCGTGAACATGACCGCTACAGGAGCGACATTGTCCGCACGCTCGCTTGAATGTTTAATGTACCTTTGGAGGATTAACAGCTGTGTCCATTAGATGGCACAAAACATCTCTGTCCGTCTGGTTTCTGAGTCGAACTGTAATGATTAGCGATTTCATGCACAGCAGTGTGTAGCAGCCTGACGAGCTCCGTTTCTCTTTAAAAACGTTCCACTGTCGGCGTGAACCGCTGTCATGATCTGCGTCTTAAACTGAAAACCCTCGTGCTACATACATGAGTATTTATTAATCTTGAAGACTGGTACTGAAAACAGACCTTTCAGTAGGTTTAAGAGGTAAAGTTCAAACAATCACTGTAAAAGGGAAACTGGTTAGTGTTGGTACTGAAGAACAGTCTAGTACATAAGTACGCAATTTGTGACACATGATCAAGCGTCCGATGGTGCTACACTGCCTCCACTGTTTACGTTGGTATTGCACCACGCAGACACGCCAGGACGTGCACAAGCCACGTGCCAAACGACAGCAGGACACGTGTGGTGGCCATTTTGCTTACACATACAGCCTATTTCAGTCCATCGCTTTTTCTGCCCATTTAACCTAACAGATGGTGAAAATGTTCTCTCTTGACAATAATCGTGTTCCCTAATAGCATTGTATTTAAAGGTTTGAGGAAGGTTGTTTTTACTCAAGCTGACTTTGTGAATCGCTATACCTGCATCTGCTTCTCTTGAGGTTTTAATTAGTATCGTTCGGGTTCAGCAGAACAAACTCCATGGCCACCATTTTGTTTTTTGTTGTTGTTGTTTTTTTAAAATGACTAAAAGTGCACCAGCCATCAGCTGCCTTCATTTTTATGACCACCCTGATGTGTAACGCAACAACCTTGACTTGGTTGGCTAAAGTAACATTTGATATCAATGCTTATCTGATCAGATTTCTAAGACTCTCCATATGTTTGGGCGATCAGAACCGATGTAGGAAATACTCTTTGATGAGTTTACGTGTCACTCCAATTAAAAATCAGTTTCCGAGTTTGGAATGCAACTAGAGACATCTGCTAGGCGTTATGGCTGAAAGTTTTTAGCTGAATTCTCTCCAGCTCATACGCAGGCTGATCCGACTCGGTGGGGCTCCGTCTGCAAATTAATAAAGCTGGCAGAGACCCACTATGGTATTTGTTTCAAGATTAAGAATAGTAAATCTGCTTCTCGTTTTCTCTCTCTCTCTCTTTTTCGTAGGTTTTAAAAGCCCTTCTACAAAAAATAAAAGACTGGATAACCATCACCTGAGAGCCCTGAGTGGGCTGCTGATAACATCAGATTGGACTATTGGATCAGCTGCCAGCGTTTTTCTTTTTTCACCACACCTTTTTCTTTCGTTAGACAGATTTGAATTCATATTTTCACCCTAGTTCGGCAGCAAGGCTGCTCCCCTACATCCAGATGAATGAAGACCCCATTCGGGAAGAACGCAGGCCAGAGATCCAGAGCTGATGCAGGTAACCGTCGCGAAAGGTCACTGGTTTTGTGTGTATACATCCGACTTTTCCAAAGGGCTCCTTTCAATAACGACGTTCTATTTCTGCACGATTTCACTGTTTAAGGACATGCCGGTGTCTCTGCAAATATGATGAAGAAAAAGAATTCCCACAAGTAAGTTTTCCAACCCTGGAGACATCCGATTTACAGTTTAAATTAGCCAGAGAGACTTTTTTGTGCTTGTTGTCGAATGCTTGTCGAAGTCATGATTGGATGAGTCTGAAAAGACTTAACCTGTGGGCTTGTTGGTGTGCGAACATGTTTTGGCTGCGAACAGAATCTCTCAAGGTCCACACATTGTCCACAGAACACTTGAAAATTCCCAGATTATACCAGAAAGCCATTTGCATTGACTTGCTGTATAGGCATTTCAATATATTTATTCTTACAGAAAACACAAAAGCAGCGTGGGGCCCACCAAAGTGTCCCAGCCCCGGCGAAACATAGTGGGCTGCCGCATTCAGCACATCTGGAAGGAGGGCAGCGGAGCAGCGTCCCAGTGGAAGGGCACCGTGTTAGACCAAGTGCCGGTCAACCCATCCCTCTATCTCATCAAGTACGATGGGTTCGACTGCGTATATGGCCTGGAGCTGCACAAGGACGAGCGAGTGCAGGGGCTGGAAGTCTTGCCGGATCGTGTAGGTATGCCTTGATTTTGTTTTGTTTTTGTTTTTGTCATTGTTGTATTTTTTTTTTTTTACTCTTTCCATATATGTTGAATAGGGATGTTACCAAATACGAATACATTATCTATAATGTCTTCTGAACAGACACAAATACTGATATGAAAAGGAGGTGCACTATATAAATTTTTGTTTGTTTGTTTTTTAAAGAAAGCTTTCCAGAAAGATTTACAGGATTGAGATTCGAGTTGCACATCAGAACTGGGATCCTGACACAATTTTTTTTAAATAAATAAATAAGTCATGTGAGCAGAAGGTTTTTACTTTTAGGGGTCAGGTGAAGCTCACGGAACAAAAGAAGACCGTGTTCATTAACATGAACTTGCCGTGCTCATCCCTTCATACTTAGTAACTGCCTGGTCAGGATCACGGTGATTTGTAAATTAGGTTTTCTAGATTGGGAAATAAACGAAGTAATCAGAAAATATTGCAGGAAGGTACAAACAAAAATGATAACAGCATGCACATCTCTAGTTGAGACCAGTTATGAACTGGCGTGATGTGGCTGAGGTCGAGGAACTGTCAGACCCCAAATTCACACACCATGCTGACAGTGCTGACATTTCCACACCTGAGGGTTTTCCCATTGTTTTCCAAAAAAAAATTTAAAAAAGCCCTTCTAGTGCAGGTCATGCCCACTCTGGGTTTAAATCTGAATGCAGATACTGATATTTCAAGCACTAAACCGATAGCGACCGATGGTGGCATTTTGTTCCACCCTTACTGTTGATACCTGTTGTCTAGAACCTCTAGTTCCTGCTACTGATACGTCACTTACTGGGCATCAACTACTTAATATTATTTTCAGCCTGAGAAAACTCATCGTATAACATCACATTTTCTAGTTTTGGCCAAAACCAGGTTTTTGTTTGCATCATCTGACACGTACTCCCAGACCGACACAGACATAATGTCCAATATGTAATTAGAAATGTTAAACGTATTGTGTTAGGAATTGTGTGTTTTGACAGATGTACATCAGGCAGGTAGAATTAGAATGAGAAATTTTTGTATTAGGTGTTTTACCTTCAGCTGTGTAAATATTAACAGGGTGGACAAATTACTAGCCTACGTGATTGTGACTAGCAAATTATATGTCAGGGCTATTACTTTGTCATTGTTAGGTACCTGACAGACAAATTAAGAAAGCTGCAGATTATGGTGGTCACCAGCATTGTTTATTTTTTTGTTGACCTTATCTTACCCCTGACTGTGCCCTTGAAATTTCATTTGGTATTTATGTTTAAACATAACACATTTCATGCTGGTGTGACGAACCTGAACGCTGTAACTAACACACACTACACATTTCTAAGTTGCAATGTTCCTCAGTACATTTGGTTTGATTTGATTCAAGTCAATCAAATTCGATTCTCAGAATATTTTTGAACAAAATATTACTGAAGAAAAATTATGACTGAAAAGACTTCTTTTTATTTCTGAATCATAAACAGTGCAAAACAATGTAGGTTTAATATTGTACTATTAATATTGTATTGTAAGCAAAATGTATTACAGGTTCACCATATCTTAAAAATAAATAAATAAATACATGTTTAAAATATCTCTCAAAAATTAGCTTGAAT
>CM074961.1:5075649-5107531 GCA_037577455.1 Pangasius macronema
CTTTTAAAGGCTATGGTCTTTAACTTTTGATCAGCTGATGACCAGCCTGTTTGAGTTTAAATGCAGTTTTCAATAAAATGTCTACTCTCTATTTTTTGTCTCTTGCTCTTGTTATATATATATATATATATATGCGCCCTATATTAGTCTATAGTAGCGATCACCAACCCTCTTACATTTACAGCATTTAACAGACACCCTTATCACCCTAGAGCGACTTAGAATTATCTCATTTNGATCAGAAAGCTACCATCTTAACCACTGAACTACCACCTCTATCTTGAGATCTACCTTCCTACCTTCCTGTATGATTAATCTCCAACCACAATCTAACACACCTGTTTTAGCTGATCAAGAACCTCTTAAGGCAATGATTAGATGGTCGAGTGGGCACGATTATGGCTGGAGCTAAAGTCTTCAAGAATGTAGATCTGCAGGAACAGTGTTGTTGACCACTAATGTATAGCATAATCAGGTGCAATATCCTGCTGATTTCATTTTGTTTGAGGATATGTTGATATTAGTGATGTCCTGAGGACACACGAATGTGCAGTCATGCACTGCTGCTGCTGGATAAACCTTCAGAAAAGTGTCTTCATGTTGATATCCAATGAACATGCAAATTAGTCTCTGGAGTCATATTGCGCCTTCTAGCGACCATTATGAGCACATTAGCTACTTTTCCCTGTAAGGGTTTGTACAGCACAGCATCCGGGTAGGTAAGGGTTAAATGGCGTGTGGCTCTGGAGGCGGAGACGCTGCTACATGAGCTCTAAGGTGTAGTGACTTGGTTAGGAAGCTGAAAAGAAAAGAGTCACACGTCCTGAACTAAATGGCGTTCCCAAGCCGCTCAGGCGTTCAGCTTTAAGCGTTTTCAAGCATCCTTTGTGGCACTTGAAGGCAGCATGGAGGAGCAAGCCCATGTTCAGGAGGATCTGGCGAGCCTGGCAGATCTGGATGAGAAGAGTTTACTCGAATCACTGACTACAAGATTCAGCCACAGTCATATTTATGTAAGTAATACTCCATGTTGGCGTGTTTTATTTATAAATACGCTTGAGTAGGTTGTATATTTCGGGCTTTAATAATCAACACAAGTGCAAGTCAGTCTGCTGTGACGTGTAGCAGGAGTCTTGAAGCAGGTCTGACTTGACTTGAAGCATTGCATTCTGACTTGTGACTGTGTGTTTCCTCTCTTCACAGACCTACATTGGGGATATCCTGGTCGCTGTGAACCCCTTTAAACAGCTCCCACTCTATGGGAAAGAGGTAATGCAGTCTTGAGTTGTACACTTGAGTTATAATTTGTGTCACTTTGAATGTACTTCCTTGTCAGAAGGTAAACTAATCAGTGGCATTGCCAAAGCACTGCTGAAAGAAAACCAATAGAAACCATCACGTTCTAATGGAAATTCTAATGGTTTCCGCTACAAATACCATTACAAATCAGGTAACCATTAAAACCCTTTACCGCTACCATTACTTGTCCTTAATGGTATCGACCAATACAAGGCAACAAATCTCTAATGGTCGTCTCTGGGTGTCCCTGGTAATCTCAAAGGTCATTTTGGTAATGTTTAAGATATTCCCAAAAAAAAACCCCAGCCAGGTACTCTTTACTCTTTTCAACATGACATGAAAAACAAGTAATAATAATAATCATGATGATGATGATAATGATAATGATGAACTTACAAATAACTGCATTTTAAAATGTCTGATAGATAGATAGATAGATAGACGTGTATGTGTATCCAAACAGGAAATGATGATATGAAAAATCTGAATGTATATCTATAAATCATGAATATAAACTTTATAATTCTGAGTGTATAAATGAAACTCTGAATATATAAATGTAAATCCTGAATATATATAGTTATAAACCGTGGATATATATTCTTACATTTTGTCAGGCATATTGATAGACAAGCTCTTCATTTTTCCCTTTTTGACTAAACCAGTAAGCACGCTTGGTGTAATCAGATTTGGTTTTGATGATCATAATCAGCAGCTTTGCATATAAAAGCCGTATAAGTTATATAGTGTATATAAAAGTTTAGCTTTTCTCAATATATTACTGGCCATAGTTTGGAAGCCAAAGGGTCCTTCACAGTTCTCTCAAAATGGCAGCTTTCTATAATTATTTTGTAGGGTTAGACGATTTCCAATGCCGCTGTTATTGTCTCGGTAAAATCATTATTCGTCGACAGATTGTTGGCAACGTCCCTCGTCCTCTCAGTCATGCTGAATTCTGCATTAACACTGCTAATGTGGCTATGGCCAGTGTTTTGTAAAGTAGAGGAACATGCTCCCTTTGGTTTAGATAAGTAGTGTGCGCTTACAATAGTGCCATATTTGCATTGATAAATGTATACAGGATGTATAGCTCTACAGTTTACATAAAAAATTCAATAAGAACATCTGTCTGATGACATGCCTGATATAGAAAGACATTTCTATTGAGATGTAGACAATATATATACAGATTTGCAGTTATATATTCATGGTTTACATTTATATATTCAGTGGTATAGCTGTATATATACAGATTTGCAGTTATATATTCAGTTACAACTATATATCCAGGTTTATGTTTATATATTCAGAGTTATAAGTTCATAAGTCCTTTCTAATCTTATCAAAAACACATTGCAAAATAAGCAAGTACCTCATATGGTTCACAGGAAGTTGCATCAGCTTTCTGTCACTAATCCACTGGTTCACGGACAGTGCATCTCTCTCATGATGCAGTTTAATGTTTATGTTTGATACGGTTTAATCAAGAGGGACGAGTCTAAGATGTCAGCCGCGTTATTCAGATTCACCTGAAGTTGATGTATAATTCATTCTGTATTCATGAATCTTCAGTAAGTGCTCTATCCTGATCACTGGGTCTGGAGCCTGTCCCAGGAACACGGAGTGTGAGGCAGACTGAGATGTGTAAATGTTTGGGATTGTTGTTCATAACCTCATAAACCTCTACAATTCATCTCTGTGACCTTCATTACGTAGCCACGCTGTTATTAACCGATTAGCCGAAATGGTAGCGCTGTTTCTGCTTCTGTCATCTTTCTTACTTTAAGAGTAGCAGTGTTGACATTATTAAATTACTCTTAAAAATAAATGAAATAAAAATGAATAATGATATTGAATGTTTGTCATTGATGTACATCGCAGGGAAAAATCCACAAAATGGTGGTACAAGCAGGAAGGGGAAAAAAACGCCAAAGTGATATTAATATAACTGCCTCTATAATTATTTTATTTATTTATTTATTTTTATTTTTTTAAATGTAGTACCAGGATTGATTCAAAATGTCTTTCATGGAATGAGCCTACTCATCTTTTGGGCTAGGCNAATAATAATAATAATAATAATAATAATAATAATGTCTTTTCAGGTGTCCGAGAAGTACAAATGCCATGAGAAAAAAGCTTTGCCTCCGCATATATTTGCTGTCGCTGATCGAGCGTACCAGTCCATGTTGGGCCGTCTGGCCACGGGGCCGAAAAACCAGTGCATCGTCATCAGGTGAGTATTTCTGTAGTTTCTGCGTGCAGTATATTTTAATGTAGAACAAGCTCAGACCTCGTTTTGTGTAATGCACTTTGGTCTGGTCTATTAGGACATTCCTCTATAGACAAGCTAGGACAAGACATTTGGAGGGAAGGTTCAGGCACACTGTGTTCCTGGTTTCTGGTAGACCACGTCTGGTGATATTCCAGGTTGTGGTGTATCCGCTCAGAGCTTTGCATGTGCTGATTTTTCCATTGTGCAGGTCGGACACGGTAGGGTCGTGTACGCACCATTGTAATTCGAGCTGTAGGAAATGAGAAGTTGTTATTTCAAATGATTTTCACGTCCTGCCTTTTTTTTTTTTTTTTTTTAATTTTTTTAATTCTTCATTACTACTACTATGGTTACATTAGTGTCAAGTATTTGAACCTGCATGTTGTTAAGGTCCTCTGTTGACCTCTAAGTGGTTTCCTCTTCCCTGGTTGCCATGCCGCTCGGTAAGAATGAGGAGGTGGGAGTGTGTGNTATGTGTGTGGTTGAGGGAGCTCGATAATGACACGGCATGAATTCACTTGGCTGTAAACAATGCTGGCATGTGACAACACACCTGTACGCTCATGTTTGCATGACTGTGACGACGGATGGAAATATGGTGTCTCTCTTTTTTTTTTTTAGTGTCATCAACATAAAAAGAAGAAGGAGTTTTTTTGTCCTTCCCTGTTTGTTAGTGTGTATACATTTCACTCATCATCTTCCTATAAGCAAGTGGTGAAGGAGAGCTGTAATTTTAATAATAATAATAATAATAAATCCTGCATGGTTTACTTGTCTCTGCTTTAATCTCTGAAGTCTATTTATAATCAGTGTCTAATAAATCTCGACAGGTTAGCAAAGCAATTAGTGGTGTTTAATTAGTGGCTCGTTGCGCTGCAGTAAACGAAGGTCAGCAGTGTTTCCTTGTGGGCACAAGCGAGTATTTGCAAGTTCCATTGGGCATGCAAATTGTATAGAATTGGCTCAAACTTTCGCATTTACACGCCAAGTGGTCCAGAGCGCCATTAGACTCGGTGCATTTGCTTATCATATGCCTTTTTGTTGTTGTTGTTGTTGTTTTAAATTACACTTGCAAGGTTCAAGGCCTATTTTTGAATGTGGTCTGGTTCATGATGCTAGATGATGATGATGATGATGATGATAAAACCCTGTTTGGGATCTTTGACACATGTCATTAAAGTGTCTTCAGATTTAATCAGAAAAGCCTTTATTTCCCCTACAAAGCTCAGACTCTTTCTTGCTGTGAGAAATGAAATATGGGATGAAATATAGATTCAAGAAGTTGCATTATAAATACAGTTAATGGCGCCTAAGGCTGAACTTCACTACGAGTCTTGTTTCACTTCTTTTCCCTTTAGTGGTGAAAGTGGAGCAGGAAAGACGGAAAGCACGAAGCTTTTATTGCGCCAGCTTATGGAGCTTTGTCGAGCGAACTCTCAGCTCGAGCAGCAGATCCTGCAGGTAAGTGATCCGGCCACGCTCATTTGAATATATCCTTGTCGTTTGCACATGTCAGAACCTAAGCTGTGCAAGAGACGGTGGTTGATTCACGTAATTTGCACTCGATTTCTATTCCTGAGATTTGTGCATATTGACTATATGGGCCTGAAAAAAAAAACATGTTTACAGGAACTCAGCTGTGACGTAATGTAGATATGAATACGGTAATAAAATGAATAATGACTAATCACACTGTAGTCAGTTCTTCCTGATGGAGAAGTCGTTATGCAACAGAAACATTGCTAGTATGGATTGTGTAATAAGTACACATGAGTACGTGGGGGTTAACACAGTAAACACTACAGTATTGTGGGGCGAAAAGACTAAGAAATATCGATATTGTGATGAATGACGTCACAACATGTTTTTCCGTGAAATCTCCGATATCGTAATCTGTGTTTGCAACCGTATATAAAGAGCTACATGTCATGTGTCGTAAAAATGCCTTTTACTGTGATATAATATTTATAGGATCGAAATGAGATCAAAAATGGATTTAATTTTAGCTAAGAGATCTAAGGTGAGTTTGTCGAGACTTCAAATTTACTTTAATGCTGTTTTGATTGACAGTTTGTGTCCGAAGTCTTGGATGAGCTCCTCTGGATACTGTAGAGAGCTGCTGCTGTAATCATAAAAACTGTCCTGCACTCATCCCAGGAATCCTGAACCTCCTTTCAGTACACTCCGCACTGTTTAACTTTACTCCTCTACAACTCTACACTGTAATGATTTATAATCCCTTTATGCATAAGAGGACAGGTTCAATTTCGAGTCTCGAGGTTTCTTCGTCATGTCTTCTCAGGGAGTTTTTCCTTGCCATCTGGATACATCGGTATTTCCGTAAAGCTTCTTTTGCGACGATGTCGATTGTTATAAATCAAATAGCACTCGACAGCAAATATCATTTGCATTTGATCTGCTTTGGCTTTTGCTTTTTCAGCTGCTATAATGTTTGCAACTGCAATTGCAAATGCTTGCAAAGTGGACGAGTGTAAGTAAGGTCCAGGCATCTTGATCCAATGGCCTTTTCATATGCAACAGACATGACCTCATCAGGACTTTGCTGCATGTAAATGACCAGTGACTGGGTTGTGGCTGTTATACAATATTGAACCATGAAGGCTGGCACAAGAAGTGGTATGTGTCAGCCTTTCTAGTAGTGCCCAAGAAAAAGAGAAGAGGCTACGAGCTTGTCAGTTGGCTACATTTGCAAGTAAATTATATAGCTGTTCTTAGACCTTACCATGCAAACGCTCAAGGAGACAAATTCGTTTTTATGGAACCTGCTTTACAAAACCTGCTTTATACAAACTCGTAAGAACAAATGCAAAATATAGTTCTTATTCCACCAGTAGCAGAACTGCTTGCACACAGGTCATCACTCAGAGACAGCGAAGTGAAGCTCATTAGGTTTGCCGTGTAACAGATTTGCTGTAGTTTGAATGCGCAGGTATGACTCCATTCTGCTGGTAGTGTAAACAGTTGGTTTCATAGGTGTTCGAGTCTGGGTTTACTGAAGGGCATGTATTAAAAAGGAAAGGAAATTATGGATCTGTAAAATGTTTATTAGGATGTAAGGGTATATAAGCAAGCTTTCAATTGGCAAATGAAACACTGCACAGGCTTCAATCATATGTTTCTGCTTGATACTTTAGCACATGTTACAGTGAGGGGATATAAGTATCGCCCACTTTTTTTTTTTATTCATTTATTTATTTATTTATTTTTTGCAGCATTGTGGCCCATTACTCTTGGCAAATAGTCTTTAATTTCCCAAGGTTAGATGGTCCCAAGATTGAAGGACTTGCAAGCACCTTCACCTTCTTCTTCTTCTTTTTTTTTTTTTTTGTTAAAGAAACCAGTCTTGAGTTTATTTTGGCTGTATGTTCGTGGTCGTTGTCTTGTTGAAATGTCCACCTTCTCCCCAGATTCACTTCTTAGGTCGATTTTATGTAATGCCCCAGTACAATTTCCAGAGAAGCAGCTCCATATTATGACTCTCGCACCACTGTACTACACTGTGGGTGTGGTGTATTTCTCCAAACATGGCGAGCTGAATTATTGCCAAATTATTCTTTCATCTTTTATTCCAAAAGAGTTTTGATTTGTCTAAATGCTCGTGAGAAACTCTTAGACTTTTTCGCATCTCTGAGCTTCTTTTTTTTTTAAGCAGAGGATTTTTGTATGGGGTGTTGGAGTGGAGATCATCGCGGTGGAGTTTATTGCTTCTTGTTCTCTGTGTAGCTGTTGTTCCTGCTGCTTTCAGGTCATCCTCAACTCTCGTCCAATTGTCTGACTGCCAGCTTTTCTCTTGCCTTCCTTATCGGTAGTCTGAGAGCGGGTTATGAAATCTTGCATGGCAAACCTGTGGGCGATTTGGTCATGGTTCCATGAACTTTCCACCTGCATGTTATTGAACCAGTCATTGTGACTGGGATGTTTATAGATTTTGCTCTGGCACTGTGGCTTTTTGGCTTTTGCCGTTCAAGTGTTGTTTAAAAATGTTGTCCCTCAGAGCTTTAAGAAGCTCCTTCACCTTCATCATGATTACTACTTGTTGCGTTCACTTCTTGTCAGCATTGCGATGCATTTACATCTGAAAAAACACTTAGTTGTGTGTTCCTTCCCTGGCATATGGATATGTGTGTTCTTTCCCTGGCATATGGATATGTGTATGCTTTCCCTGGGTTTCAGTATACATTCAGTGATGGCTGCATAAGCATTTTCCACATTTTCACATCTGTCTCAGGAGGACAGGATGTCAAGAGGTGGGGTTGGGGGGAAAGGGGGGTGGGGGTTTAAAAGGAGAGAGGGACTGCGTGAAACTTTAGTAAGTGTGGGAAGCACTGCCCTCTGGGAAATTGTGTCATATGGCAAAGGCCTGCATTAGCATGCCTTTCAAAAGGACTGCTTTCCAGGGAATTGACTTTGATACCGAACGCCTCATTCATATCATTTATTTATTACGTTTTCCTGCATACACCTTTAGTAGAGCCTTTGTTCGTGAAGCATATTGTCTGTCATGCAATAGATTTGTAGAAGCGGCTTCTGGACGGTAACTTGAGTCATGGGAGGATCAACGGGAAGAGTACGAGAGTACCACCAGTCAAAACGAACGGTTTTCCAGGCCTCGTTTCTGTTTTTGGGTTTCCTCTCCTGTGTCCTTCCTAGTCGTGTGTTTGTTTGAGGCAAAGCTGCTTAAACAGCACATCTTCATTGGGTTGTTATAGGAGATGGCTTGATCTGCCCACGTGGCACATTCTGTGTTCCCTGTTCTTTCTGTTTAAACCCATGTATTCGTTATTCCTATTTTACCAAGCACAGTGTTGAAATGGAGCACCTAGTTTTCTTCATCTGGGTTTTTAAACAAATAAAAATAAGGCTGATCTTCCTTACTGGCACAGTAGTTTAGGTATGTCGTGTGAAGGCAGTTTGGGGATGTCTGTAATTAGGAGTATCTCTTTCCATCAGCTGACTTGTGGTTTTCTAAAGGCACACTATACTCTGTGTTCGCTGTAGGTTTCTGGTGCTTGAGAGCCCAGCTTTGTTCTGATACTCGGCTTATTATTAGCAGTTTATGTCAGCCTTCTGTGATATGCTGGCTGGTATAAACGGACATGTCTTTTTAAAGAAAAAAAAGCCGTCATACCCTGAAGGGCTGCTGTAAGCAGTTATTTTTGGTACATCAGATTAATTTCTGTTAACAAATAGCTCAAGGCATGTTATTTTGCAGGTTGTTTATGCCTATTTGTATTTAAGTGTGGGTAATAGTTTTGTCATTCTCACTGTGCCATCATGTAATGCATTGCTATTAACTGATATTAGATTTAGAACAGTTTATGTAATATCGTAACCTGAAGGTCGCGGGTTCGAGTCTCGGGTCCGGCAGGGATTGTAGGTGGGGGAGTGAATGACCAGCGCTCTCTGCCACCCTCAATACCACCACTGAGGTGAGACCCTTGAGCAAAGCCTCGAACTTCCAACTGCTCCCCAGGGAGCAAAAAAGGCCGCCCACTGTGCCCAAAATAATGGTTAAATGCAGAGCACAAATTCCGAGTATGGGTCACCATAATTGGTCAAAAAATTCAGTGATTTCTTGTTAACAGCTTTTGCAGCCTAACGTTTGTTTTTTTTTGTTGTTTTTTTTTGAACAGGTCAACCCTCTTCTGGAGGCGTTTGGGAATGCCCAGACAGTCATGAATGACAACAGTAGTCGGTTTGGAAAGTATATTCAGCTGCGCTTTCAGAACTCGTCAGGTGAGTTTATTTAAGTCCATCATTGTGCCTCACTGATGGCAGATGATATACAGTGAGGGGAAATAAGTATTCTTCTTTTTTTTTTTGGTGGTGGTGGGGGGTATTTAATATACTTCCAGTGCATATATCTACTTCAGACATACTTTACACATAATATCTTTGAACTTATAAATATGAACAACATGAAAAACGTGTGTATTCATGAGCATTAAAAAAATATAGGAAGATTTCATGCAGCACGTAGCAATCACGGTGAAAAGGAAAGAGTTTCTCAGGGACAACATCGTTAAACAACATTCAAATGGAATAAGCTCCAGAGCAATAGCAAAACATTAAACATCCCTGAGAGGACAAACGGTGCGGTAACATGCAGGTGGAAGTTTCATGGAACTACAGCTAATCGTGTCGTGACAATATTTCACAACATGCTTTTAGACTGATGGTAAGGAAAGTAAGAGGGAAGGAGGCAGTCACTCAGGATGAGCTGCAGGATGGCTTAGAAGCACCAGGTACAAGAGAACGATAAGCAATGACCTGCACCACAATTTCAGTGTATTCATATATAAGTGTATGGTACTGTGATGTAGTCTTCATTTTCTTTCAGTGTGTTGGCATTAACACAGTCTCTACTCGCTCCTGTAGTGAAAGGAGCCAAAATCAACGAGTATCTACTGGAAAAGTCCCGCGTGGTCCACCAAGATGAAGGCGAGAGGAACTTCCACATCTTCTACTGCATGCTTGCTGGCATTTCTTCACAAGACAAGGAGATGTATGGCCTCCTGGATCCCAGTCAATACCGGTGAGTCATTTTGTGATGACGTGCAGCAGCAGCAGCAGCCTAGAGTGTTAGGTGTAAGGTGATATTTCAGATTATAGTAGCTGTGGTAAAAGACGTCATTTATAGCAAGGTGTAAACTATTTCAGGAATTACACAGTCCAGATTTTATCAGTCTCTGTTTGTGTCACGCCGGTTTGTCCTCGCCCCGTAGTTCGGTTTCACTGCAGAGGAAGGCGTGGCTTCGCCGTCATGGTTTTTATTGCGTGTTGACGCACAATACGTTCTCGAGGCTTTTATGGAATTTGTCTTTGTTCTCATTCCAGCTCCTTTTTATCTCCTCGTGACACAGTGCTCTGGCTCATGAATGTCTGCTTGTCTCTGTCCTAGTTACCTGAACGGGCAGTTTGGCCAGGGGGATATGGTGCAGCACTGGAGTGAAAAGTACAATGAAGTGAGCAACGCCATGGATATGGTGGGCTTCGAGGAGCAGGTGAAATTTCTCTCCCTCCCCTGATGCACATAACAAGCTCTAAATCTAAATCAGACTGTTCACACGACTCGGTGCTTACATGTGCTCTCGCATGGCACTTTCAGGAAAAGGTGGACATGATGACTATCCTAGCCGGGATCCTGTCTCTGGGAAATATCACCTTCGAGCCAACTGAGAATGACGCCCTGAAAGTGAGCCAGACTTCACAGGGCTGGCTTAAAGCCACCGCGGTGAGTCGGCTCAGGAGTCTCACTAAAGAGAAATACCCTTGCGATTTTTCTTTATTAAACAAGAACATTGTACTTTTAACCGTTTATAGTTATCTGTGAGACAAGCTACATTAAAGCAGCTATAAACAGTTTCCTCAGTAGCATCTCTCTCTCTCTCTCTCTCTCTCTCTCTATCCCTTGTTAAGGTATTGAGAAACCAGAAAGCGTCTATAAACTCCTCTTTCTCATAAAGACGGATAAACTGCTCTTGTTTGCTCTGCTTCAGAATATTTAACGTAACAGTACGTCATTTGATGCGTATGTACCTTCACTCACTTCGCTTGTACACAACAGCTACAAAGTTCCTTGAATGAAGGTAGCGAAGCAATCGCCGTGCTCGTTTTCAACACATCCTCCCAATCAGATCGGCTCCCGCCTCGTTTACGCAATACAGCTGCAATATTACACCAAGTTCCCCTCTCGACGATGGGTGTTTAATTTTTTATGCTTTTGAGATTAGTTGAGATCATTGTGGAGCTGTGTTTTCTGCGCTCAGGTGTGGTCTTACAGAAGTGAGAAGTGAGGAGTGGGTGAAGGAATACAGCTGGAGGATTTATCTCTCCTGCACATGCGTAGTAAAATAAACAGGCCCATTGTTTGCCTAAATGCCCCAGCTTGGACACAGACCTCAGGCCTGTATTCTGTATAGATGAAGGCTACGTAGCCACGCAACTGCCTCTCTTCCTGACCTGGTAACCAGACAGATGAGTTATGGTCTGCTCTGTCACAATTAAGATCCTTAGAGCAAAGGTTGGGTTGTTGTCGCTGGCTACATCTGGCTGTTCCTGATAAGATGGGAGGCGCCTTTAAATGTCATAAGTGGTAAATTTAGCCTGTACCACATGATTTCCACATGACTACATATAGCTGATCATTTATCATGGTCTGAATCATCACTTTGTGTAACTTTACTATACCTACAGTACTGATGATAAAGAGAGCACTCAGGCAGAAATGCTAACGTGGCCCATAGTGAAAAGAACGCTGTAATGCAAATGAACATTTGTTAACATAAACAGTTGCAACTAGATTTGGTTCGTTGTTCAAAATGAACAATTGCAAAAGACTATCAGTCATGGCAGTTTATTAGCATGACTTCGACATTTACCTCTTCGGTATGAACAGATTATTATAGTTATACCTCTTTAATCTGTTCATACCACGGTTATTATAGTTCAGAAAACCGAAACTGCGAGAAAGTAATCAAATGAAACAAACACAAAATTAACACAAAAAACTAGCATAGCTGATATCCACTGTGAAATATGGTGCTGGATCATTTTAATACTTTGGTGAAAATGGTGGAAACTGTTGGGATTATGAATTCCATATTATTCATAATATATCAGAACATAGTAGAAAATTTTTGCCCCAAACCTGGTTGCCTCTGCCAGAAGGTTACGACTTGGCCATGAATATATATTTATGTGTGTGTGTAGTGTTTTGTGGAAAAATGTGCACTACAAAATGTATGTTTAGGGGGAAAAGATTTGTATTAATATAAATCTGTACAGCAATCCTAAACATTAAAGCCCAAAATATCGCCCGTTAATATAAACTTTTCTTTTCCTGTGATTCCCTCAGGGTCAGTTTGGTGTTCAGGAGGAGGACCTGATGAGGTGTCTTACCTGCACTATGTCAGTAACAAGAGGGGAATCCATCCACCGCTTCCACAACCAGCAACAAGCTGAAGGTACAATTTCCTAACAGCTATGGTTCAATATGCTGCATTTTTATTATTATTATCTATGCTGCTGTTTAAAACACTTGGCCAGTTTATTACCTAGGATGATTTTTGTAAGGCGTGACCATGCTAATGTGCAGCAATCAGTGACTAAAGCTTTTACATGATTTCCCTAATCACCTGCGTCTGGTCTTCTTTCCTTTCAGATGCCAGAGATTCGATCGCCAAAGTGGTGTACGGCAGAGTCTTCGGCTGGATTGTTAGTAAAATCAACGAGCTGCTGACGCATAAACTGGATACGAATGTTGAGCTGAGTGAAATAGGTAAATATTTCAGTGGGTTAGTACATGTTGCTCATGTTTAAAAAAAACAGTGTAACTGAATAATTGTGTTTTGAATTATAAGGGTTCATTTGCATATCAGGACACAGTCATTTGCCCTGGTGTACCTCCGATAATCTAACAGCCTCCAGTGTGAATTTTTTACATGCATGACCTTCCTATGGTAATGATAATACACACTTTGTACTGTATTAAAGCAGCACAATCTACAAGGACTGGTACGAGTACAAACAGACATACGACTTGTAATATGTAACTTTCTACCCAAAGCCTTGTCTTGACACATTGCAGGTATTCTCGACATCTTTGGGTTTGAGAACTTTTCTGTGAACCGATTCGAGCAGCTCTGCATTAATCTTGCGAACGAACAGCTACAGTATTTTTTTAATCATGTAAGTACTTACACATACACACATGACCCAGGCACAGTGTTGAAATGTTGTAGGCAGTTCTCCAATCAGCCAATCAGGTTTCAGCAGCACAGTGCAGAAAAAATCATGCAGATACAGCTCAAGAGCTTCAGGCAATGTTCACATCAAACATCAGAATTGGGAATAAGTATGATCTCTGGGTGTTTAACCGTGGCATGGTTGTTGGTGCCAGATGGGCTGGTTTGAGTGTTTCAGAAACTGCTGATCTCCTGGGATTTTCACACACACATAGTCTCTGCAGTTTACACAGAATGGTGCGAAAAACAAAAAACATCCTGTGTGCAGAAGGTCTGCAGGCTGAAACATCTTGTTGATGAGAGAGATCAGAGGAGAATGACCAGACTGGTCTGAGCTGACCGGAAGTCTATAGTAACTCAAATAAGCACCCTTTACAAACGTGGTGAGCAGAAAAGCATCTCAGAATACACAAAACATCAAATCTTGAGGTGGATGAGGTACAACAGCAGATGATCACGCCAGGTTCTACTCTTGTCAGCCAAGAACAAGAATCTGAGGCTATCATGGGCACAGACTCCCTGAAACTGGACAGCTGAAGCCTGGAAAACGAGTTTTTTTTTTTTTTTTTCTTCAGCTGTCCAGTTTGGGTGAGGCTGTGCCCCCTGTGTGATAGCCTCAGATTCCTGCTCTTGGCTGACAGGAGTAGAACCTGATGTGGTCTTTTGCTGTTGTAGCCCATCCACCTCAAGATTTGACGTGTTGTGCTTTCTGAGATGCTTTTCTGCTCACCACGGTTGACCAGAATGATTATATGAGTTGCTATATCTTTCCTGGCAGCTCAAATCAAGCAGGCCATTCTCCTCTGCCCTCTCTTATCAACCATGCGTGTCCACCCACAGAACTGTCACTCCCTCAATGTTTTTTGTTTTTCGCACCATTCTTTGGAAACTCTAGAGTCTGCTGAAAGAGAAGATACGGCATTATCATCGTAACCAACAGATGAACAGATGACTCCGATTTTTGGAATTGATCCAAACAGGATGAAGGTCGCCGCAGGGTCAGGATGAAGAACTTGTTCTTCTTTAATAGCTTCCTTCATGTTTGGAGTATTATTTAAGGGTATTTCTGGCATATGTTGGTGGCAGAGGCATCTCCATCCACGCTGCTGGCATCGAGTTCGACTTGTTCATTATTTTATATTCCTTTGTTCACTATTATTGTTTGTCTATCATTTTTTTTATATTCTTTTGCTTTGGCAAAATAATATTTTGTACTAAATAGTCATGCCAATAAAGCACACTTTGAACTTGAAAGAGAGACAAACACAAATGGGAGAGAGAGAGGCAGAGAGAGAGAGAGAGAGAGAGTGAGAGAGAGGGAGAGAGACATGGGAGGGAGAGAGAGAAAGTCCTAGAGAGACAGAGAGCGTGAGTAACATGGCAGAGAGTGAGAGAGAGAGAGAGAGAGAGAGAGCGTGAGTAACATGGCAGAGAGTGAGAGAGCAAGACATTAGGAAAGCATGAGAAACAGAAACACGTGGCAAAGAAAAAGGACAGAGAGAGAAAGACAGGCTTGATATCACAACCACTACATTATGAGATTTGGGATGGAAAGCATTTTTTTAATCTCTACATACAAACAAAATCTGCAAGATACACAAAATATTGCTGTTAGTGCATCTCAGAAACATAACATGCCCTCTCTAATGGCACTCAACACACAATCTTCAATGATGTATGCTTCCATAAGACCTGTGACGAGCTTCTACAGACCTTTTTAATTGAGATGTTCTCCAAGTTGCCACCCATGATGTCATGCTTTACATTATTGTTTCTTTCCTCAGCACATTTTTCTAATGGAGCAGAACGAGTACAAAGAGGAGGGCATCCAGTGGGAGACCATCACCTTCAAGGATAACAAACCCATTCTGGTAGATTCTCTCTCGATCTCTATCTTGCAGCATATATTCTCTCTCTCTTTTTTTTTCTTCCCCTTTTCCTTCATGTCTGTCTGAGACAGAGGCAGCAGCAGAGACTTTGGCAGACAGGAGTTCTGTGGTAAATCCCAGGAACAGGAAATGCTGAGTGTGCGAACCGCGTCTGCGTTCTGCTGCTCGTTTTATCCCTCTCGTATCGCCGTTCTACATCTTTCCTTTGCTAAGAGGCCATCGAACAGAATAAGGTCAAGTCGTAAAGGTTACAGTCTGGGTGTGGGTCTATGGATTTGTTCTATTATGTTTGTTATGGAGGAACGTAAGCCATGTCTCACATTTGCCTAGGAAATATTAACCTTGGGCAGTAATTATGGCTGTGTGCGGCTGCTGCTGCTCCTCCCTGAAGGAGCCAATTTATTTTGGGGTAAAGTGCACTACAGGAATCTACAGACTTGAAATTACTCGTGCAGTACATTGCCCAACCGTAGTCAAATATATCGCTGGATCTGTTAAATCAGGCGTTCTCAAACCTTTAGCAGACTATAGATGGATTAAAATCTCAGTATAGATTACTATTACTTTGCTATTCAAATATCAGACTTCTTATTTAAATGTGTACAGTAATCTTTTTGCTATGTGTTGGAAGCATAGAGTTTTAATTCCTGAACTTTTCACTCTTTTTTTTTTTTTTTAATTAAAATATTCATTATTTATAGGACTGCTCGCCATTGAGGTAATAAGGTTTGGATTAAACCCATTCAATTCATAAGTATCAGAGTAATGACTATAAGGACATAATATTAAATGTAATAACTCTGATGATGATGTTGCGATGTGATTTTCACATTTGTTACCATTTTTTATTTATTTATTTACTTTTTTAAATCACAGACCCGACATCGAGAACCATGGTGTTAAATAACTCCAGTATAGATACGATGATACGATTTTTTAGGCTATGAAAACATGATTTTAAAACAAATTAAAAACTGGCAGCAACAACAGCAAAAACAAACATAAAAAAAAAGCTCAGCCAATGCTATTCGCAGCAGCTGCAATTCTGCCTTCAAGCAACAGAGTAATGATGAGCGAACGCTGTCTCCCTCAGGACCTGTTCCTAACGAAGCCGATTGGGATCCTGTCCTTGCTGGATGAGCAGAGTGCCTTTCCTCAGGTGAGCGGATGAGGTTAGAACCACACATGGGAGCATCTGGGAGCGATGGATCATGCATTTGTTTGCATACATCCTGGTGGCTTCCCGAGTCAAATGATCCTTGTTGGGTAATACTAGAGCTCATTATGCCTAGTGTCTTGCATAAGTATTCTCCTATTATAACCCTAGAACTGAAGTAGACTTCACTGGGATTTTATACCATGAATGAATACAAAGTAGCTCAAGTGTTGAAGTTGTGACTGCGTAAATAAGTTTCTGTTTGCTATGAAAGGTGACATAATTAGTTGAATAGAGTTGAGCAGTTAAAAGTGTCACAGTGTAATGATCGCAATATAAATACACTTGTCCCTGAGTTTGGAGATTGGGGGGGTGAACACTTATGCAATCCACCTATCAAAATACGATCACTCTCCAAAGATGTGCACGTTACCAAATATCTTTTTAAGCATTAGTTAAAAATGGTGGTTGCTTCCCAAGATGTCTAATTGAAGGGTTGCACGTTTGCTTCTCAGTGATCTGGAAAACTGCATCATGTGATTTATGAAATTTTCCCTTTAATTCTTCGAGGTTCTTTTTCCCTCCTGCAGGCCACAGATGGAAACTTGGTAGACAAGCTGAACAGCAAATTCAAAGCCAATCCCCACTTTGAGGTGGTCCGGAGCCATAGCCCTCTCTTTACTGTCGTGCACTACGCTGGAAAGGTAGAGCAGATTGGCACAAAAGGAGGAGGGGAAAAGGAAAAAAGTCAACTTACAGGTTTTGCAGTACAGAACAATACACATGTTGGAATATGAGTAATCCCGACTTCCTGGCTTGTTCAGGTGCAGTATAATGCCAGCGGCTTCCTGGAAAAGAACAGGGACAATATTCCAGCCAACATTCGCACTCTCTTCATCAACAGTGTTACGCCTCTCCTCAGTGTCCTCTTTGCTGGTAGGTCCAAATGCATCACTACAGAGAATAGGGCTGAAAAAAGAAGTCTAATTTATTATTTGTCATTTTATTTTTATTGGAAGTAATTCACACCTCCTCATTTTTCAGCTCCTCATTTATTAATTAGCACTGTTTTTCAGCCACGCTTGAATTACAGCTTGCATGTGGCATGATGACACAAACCCGCGTTCGTTTTAGTTAACGACACACCACAGCTGTAGTCAGTTACGCAATTTCTTACTCTTAGAAATGTTTATAGTCGTCTTATTATAAAGGTTTTACTGCCGCGTTTACTGCAACACCACTTCCTGTGCAACTGTGCAGTTTGGTAGATTCTTACTGTTATAGTCTTAGAATAGGGGTGTGATGCTCGTGGAAATCTATAAATCCAAGATTTTAACATGTATAAATCCAGTACACACACACACACACACACACACACACACACACACACCGTACATGCAAGAAGTGCTGTAGAGCAAAGATGCCTTCACAAATAATGAAATTAAATGTTTCTACATTTCAAAAATATTATAAAGTAGCACAGTAATAAATTAAACAAAGTCAATATCTGGTGTGACGATCCTTCAGGTAGAATTAGTGCAGAGACATTAACTGTCGCACTTCTTTCTTATTTCTGCAGCGAAACCCAGCAGCCTTCATTCTGTTTTTGTCTGAAAAGCGTCTCTTATGTCATCTGCTGCGTTCTTTACTGACACACAAACATTTTACTATAACGTAATTTTGTCCTGGAAAACTAATGTTTGGAATCTAAAATGTTTTTGTACTGAATCAATAATGTAGAAGTCAGAAAATAAAAATCTATAACAGAGTTTGTACTTAAAAAAAAAAAAAAAAAAAAAAAAAAAAGGGTGCCTAAGAATTTTGCGTGTGTGTGTGTTCCTAATAAATGCAAACTGCAAAAAATGTAAAAAGTAACTGCTATTTATTTTTTATCATACTGTCTTTTTTTCTTTTTTAATTAATTATTTATATTTTTTTTTAATTTTTTTTTTTATATACAAAACTATTTCTGGTTTTGGCAATAGTATTTATCATAAGAGATATACAAGAACATGACTACAAAATTAATCCTACAAATTACTTTAAATCCTAAAAAAAAAAAAAAAAGTTTCAAAATCAAAGTCTGAAGAACAATGAAAGGGCCGAGTTATTGTCCACGGACATTTTGAATCAGATTTAACTGCATCCATAAAGCTATCGAGTGTTCCTCCATGCCATGGTTCAGAGGCCATAAGAAAAGCCTGAGTTGTGATTAACAGCAGGTTAGAGCTCAGGACTTTTATTGTTGTAAAATATGTTTTATTTTTTTCTTATTTCAGCCACAATTTCCAGAACTGGGACACTGATGCCACGGAAAGCAAAGGTAAATTATAATAATCTGTGATGTTCCATACGTCTCTGGTCTGCAAAATGAAAAAAAAAACCAAAAGGATTATTCTTGACCATTTTGTTGTTTTCGCAAGATGGTGAACTTTGTAGATGACAACTTCAACTCGACCAGGAAGCAGTCTGTAGGCACGCAGTTCAAGGTAAAGAGCTGTTCAAGTTCCTGCTAATGAAAGCTTTATTGATTGACTTCACACCTGTAATGGAGTTAAGCACCGTTATTATGTCCAGCACTCCTTGGCTGTGTTGATGGAGAAGATGTTTGCCGCCAGTCCACACTTTGTGAGATGCATCAAACCCAACGGCAGCAAGCTGCCCGATCAGGTGGACAGTAAGCTCATCATGGATCAGGTAGGTCTCCAACCTGTTCTTTCCATCAGAATCCTTTCTTCTTTCACATGACGAGAGACGGAAAAAAATTAAAATCAGCTTGTCTTGTACTCCAACTCCACCTAGTGTGCAAACGTAAACGTGCAGTTTGGTAAAATAGGATTTAGATTAAACTCGTTTTCTGATGACATTCATTTCTATATCACCCTCGTAGTCAAATCCATAATTATTCATGTCCATTATAATAACCGACAAAAAATAATGATTGTATAAAATAAACATTACACACCAATTTTAGATTTATCCAATCAGAGTTGGAGAAACCACGTACTGTTTCTTTAACAAAAAAATAATTTAATATACATGTAAAGAATTTCTCATCTTTAAAAGAAGATATTTGAATATCTTATAAATATATGATATAATAATATTTCTAAAATAAATGCAAATAAATTTGAAATCTTTGAAAAAAGGATAATAATAATAATAATAATAATAATAATAATAATAATAATAATAAAATTTGAAGTTCAAATTTAAATATTTATGGTAAAATATTTTTAAAAAAATTGCAAACAAATAATAAAAAAAAAGTAACCATAACTTTAAGCAGAGGGATTGAGGAGTGATTTGCAGTTTCACTTATGATGTGTGTGTTTTGACCACAGACTGTGGTGGAATTTTCTGACTGTAGGAGGAAAGTTCTAGAGGAACAAAGCAGGGTGGCGTTGCTGCAGCATTGTTTAGACACGTATCAAGATGATGCGAGCCAAATTTGGTGAAGATTGAACAAAATTTCGAGGAGGAGTGCCAAATATGGCAGTTACATGTAAGCATTTTT
This sequence comes from Pangasius macronema, assembly GCA_037577455.1. Classification (NCBI taxonomy): domain Eukaryota; kingdom Metazoa; phylum Chordata; class Actinopteri; order Siluriformes; family Pangasiidae; genus Pangasius; species Pangasius macronema. Next base: position 5,095,553 of record CM074961.1, read on the forward strand.
GGCACGGTATTGCTACTTGAGGCTTACTCTGAAGATGATGTGTGCCAAATTTGGTGGTGATTGGAGAAAATTTGGACTAGCGAAAAAGGTTTTTTAACAAAATCCATCGATTTTTGTTGATGGTCAACAGGAAGTACACTTGAATTTCAGACGGTGTTGGTGTGTATTCACTTCTGCACGCTCCATGGAATTATAGGAAAAATATATCACAAACTCTTCCAATGATATAAGGGAAAAAATGGAAGTTGTTACAGTTGTTGTCCACAAGGTGGCAATCTTCTTGGGTCCACTCAGGGCATGGTCCTGAAGATATTTATCAACTTTTGTGATGATGCGTAGATGCATTGCTGAGACACACCCTCACATCCTGTTTTTCGCATTTGCCAGCATGTTACAGGCGAACGGGTTTGAATATCAAAATTCCTTGATATTGACTTTTTGTTCAGACAGGTCTCCAAATCTGGAGGTGGTGAAGCAAAAATGGTAGTTAGATGTAAGCATGTTTGGCAAGTTATTGTAACTTTTGACCAGTAGGTGGCATTGGCACCAAATTCGTTGCATGGCCTCAGGTCATGGTCCTGAAGATGCCTATCAAGTTTTGTGTAAGGTGCTGAGATACAGCCTCACTTCCTGTTTAGTGGCTTCGCCGTCAGATTCGTTGGCCAATTACGGGAAAACCCTTTGGGATTATTCAGAATTCTTCTGATGACTTCTGTGAGGCTTACTGTGAGAAATGTGTGTGCCAAATTTGGTGGTGATTGGACCAAACGTGTAGGAGGAGTAATGAAAAAAAGTCAAAAACTGTTTTAGGTTCTACCGCCTAACCTGTGTGCCAAGTTTTCAATACTGGTATTTACATGAAGGTCTAATGGCCTGAATTCAACCATAGACACTGCAGTCAGAAGAAGAAAACCTAGAATAACAATAGGGTGCCTGTGCACCTTCAGTGCTTGGCCCCCTAATAATAATAATAATAATAATAATAATAATAATAAATATTTTCAGAACAAAATTAGTTTAAAACTAAATGTGTAATAAATATTTTAATTAAATGCAATTTGTCATCCTTAAAACAATGTCGGAGTCGATGATATTATCATAAGTATTATTATTATTATTATTATTATTATTATTATTATTATTATTATCAGAGTGTTTTGTGTCAAAATGCTGAAACCCATATGACGAAGCTTTTTTTTCCCCATAGCATCGCTAGGTGTCAGTACTGTTGTGCACACGTGACTGACAAAACTGCTAATCGCTATTTGACACTAATGCTGCTTTAATGAGAAAAAATAAATTGTAGTGTACAAGTTGTGTGAGTGTGTGTTTGTTTTTCCCCCCGTCCTCCTTAGCTGAGGTACAACGGCCTGCTAGAGACGATCCGCATTCGGAGAGAAGGTTTCTGCTGGCGACCAACTTTTAAAGAGTTTGCACAGAGGTGAATAATCGTGTGTTTCGTTTTTTAAAATAAAAAAAAAAAAAAACACAACAACAACCTTTTCTGGCTTTCCATGGTTTAATTTCAGCGAAATCTTTTAATCATCAGGTACAACATCCTGCTGCTTAATCCGGATCTGCCTTTGGACAAAGAAAGGTGAATAAGTCATCACACACACGTGAATGAAATCCATTTTTATTCTTATTAGCGTTATATACGGTTATTTACGTATTTTAATGGCTTAATCTCTGTTTTATCTGTCAGCTGTATGTCGATTCTTAATACCACAGAGCTGCATGGTTGGAGGTGTGGGTAGGTTTGGACACACACACACACACACACACACACACACACACACACACAATCAAATGATCATATCTATATATCCTAATGAATTAATTGTTGTATTTTTAGTATCCATCAACTCCTCAATTAAATTTTCAATATTACTGGAAATAAACACTGCACATCTGATTTATTTTTTTAAGGCTAACCTTTCACCTCTTTCTTTTCTTCAGTTCATTCCGGTTATTTTTTAAATACTGGCACCAGGATGAGTTGGCTCGTCTCCTAGAGAGGCTTGGGAAGGCCGCTGTTGTCATTCAGAAGAGTGAGTAGCACATAATTATGTGTTCTATCTGTTGAATAAAGGAGCACGGGAAATTTATGGCTGCGGGGATTTCTCATCATTTCTCATCCCAGGTCCTTGACAGCAGCAAGCTTGATTTTCAGTCACACAATAATTTGCCTAATAGCGGAACCAGGAGGACGATTCAGTCACGAAAGAACATGATCAGACCTGAAAGAACTGCTCATGATTTCTTCCCCCCCAGTGATCACATTCGTACTGTTCTTTTGCGTTACACTTTAAGTTTTTGGATTACAGAATAAAAGATCATAGGCAGAAATGTTGGTTCTATGTACGGACCTGTTGCTGAGGTCAATTCATGTCCTGCGTCTTTTATCGAAATGTTAATCGCCCATCAAACCTCACGATTATTTTAAATGGATTAACACAGTGCCGTTTTATTGCACATGGAGCACATCCTGACTGGAATGCATCCTGATGGTGAAAATAATCTGAGATAAAATGTGGCTGTTATTGTATTATTTAATGGATTATTTAGAGACATTACCCACCTTTTTTCACTATCAGTTGGATTATTAATTGTTGGTTAGACTAAATGTAGACGTGGCAGGGCTGGACGTGTCGTCACTGCGACTGCAAAATCACACACACGACGACGATGCACACATAGTCGGTGAAATAACCGTTATCTTGTAAGTGTAGCGACTATAGTTATAGTTAGCGACTATATCTCTCAAAAGCGACTAATATAACTTCTCAAATCATGGTCCAGTCCTTCACCAGAGATTCATCAGGGTTTGATCACAGGACCACCCCCCCCACCCACCCAAACAAACAAACCCGAATGTTTCTAGACTCATTGAAACAGCATTCCACAGTGTTCACACACTCGCACTGTTCCCACACACACACTACCATGTCACCATCACTGCTGAAATGAGCGTGAACCACCACATAAACAACATCTGGTCATAACGTGATGGACACAGTGGTTTCCATCCTCTGATGGATAGGTAACAAGCTGACCTACCTTACCTGCATAGCGACAGACGGGCAACAGCCAGTAACTGTAGACCTACAGCATGCAAAAATATGCAAAAAAAAAAAAAAAAAAAGCAAAATAATATTTCTTCAGCGTAAATTTTGCTTTATATATTGAAGTAATTATGGAAAAACTAGGCATGAACAGTGAAGCAAAGTGAAACTTTCTCCAAGCCTTGCCCTTCCGTCTGTCTAGTCGAGAAAAGAAAACACGTTAGTGCAGTTTGGAGAGTGTGTGTGTGTGTGTGTGTGTGTTACAGAGCGTTCTCCATTCTTAAAGCCCATTGAGCCATGGAGAACTGAACGTCTGAAGTAATCTGAATTTGCTACTGTTCTATCAGTTCAGATTACATGAACCAGTGGCAGAAAGGTGCCTAGACATGAATGAAATCGTCAGCGTTGGCTTCTCAACAAATAGCGAACTTGACAGCTGGAAGGTGTTCCAAGTATGTGCCAGCTACAGTAGCCAACAACAGTTCCCAGATTGTTTGGGTTGGTTTTTTTTTCTTTTTTTCAGGAATATGTTTTTGTTAGTGGAAATGGCGTTGAACTGGAATTTTGTTTTTCAGGGATCAGTACAACTTTAGCCAGAAGGTGTTGTACTTCTAATCAGATGTGCGAATTCAGCAGCGCTGTGGTATAATACAATTTATACAATGATCTATGAGCTATGATCTACTCACAAACAATATTTTGACAAACAAAATATCACGTTTGTATGTTTGTGTATATTAATTTCATGAAGGGTGTCACTAATTCTGATCCTTTTCCTCTGATTGTCATGAACCCCGTGCAGGACGAAAGAATATCTGGATGAATGTTTTAATATTGCTGAAACTAGCGATGATTATTGATTATACTTGAAACAGTTCAGTTCAGCAAAAGCCCAAACCAAACCCCCTCCTTCCCAAAGTACAATGAAATCAAATAAAGTGCAATACTAACCTATAGTTATACATTATAAATGCAGACATATCAAGCAGGATGAGGACTGAAGATAGCACCAGCGAGATAATGTGGTGGTGTGTGATGTTTCTACAGAACCTCCGCTATAGCAGACTTTTTACCTGAATGTCTCTCTTGCGGTGCTCTGTTTTAAAGATTACCGTGCGGTGAGCTGTAGGAAAAACTACTTGGTCCTGCTGGCTCAGGTTAAGAGGCAACAGCAGGCCCAGCGCGAGAGGGAAGAAAGGGAAGAAGAGGAGAGACGGAGGCAGGAGCTTCTGGAAGAGGAAGCGAGGAACAAGCGTTTGCTTGTGGAGCAAGAAAACAAGAGTAAGACACCACACTACATTTTAATACTGTCCTTTGTTCGAATTTTGTGCTCTGAGGAAATTAAAGTTGCCTTTTGATGGGTGTCTCTTTAGGGCCAGTTTCTCCCCCAGTTCCTCTACCCAGGAAGAAGAAACCTCAGCCCAGACCTCGAGCTATACTCGCTGCAATTGCCCTTGCACCTCATCTAACGCCTGTACCTCGGCCACGCAGTAAGCAGTTCGAGGTGAGTTTTGAGGAGGGACGAAGAGAATGAGCTGAGTGCCATCCACATGGGGGCAGTCGTGGCCTAATGGTCTGAGAGTCAGACTTGTAACCTGAAGGTGAACCTGAAGGTCGTGGGTTCGAGNCCCCAACTGCTCCCCGGGCGCCGCAGCTAAAATGGCTGCCCACTGCTCCGGGTGTGTGTTCACGGGTGTGTGTGCACCTGGATGGGTTAAATGCAGAGCACAAATTCCGTATGGGTCACCACACTTAGCCACACTTCGCTTCACTTCATAGCAGTGGTATGAAAAGTGAGAACAACAATTGTCAAACTGCCAACAAATTACCAATGCTTCTTAATGTCTGTTAGTACATTTTACTGAGACTTCATGGTTCAAGATAGCACCTTGACAATTGTTAAGAACAAAAGCAAAAGCAAAGCGATAAAACAGCCGGCTAAAGTTAGGCACTCATTACGCATACCCTTCTCATTGTTTTCACAGCGTTGACCATTAATGTGGCTCCTCACATGAGCTCAGATTTCATGTAATGTGTATGTAAAGAAAGATTTGTAACTGTGTCTCATTCTTTTGCATTTAAAAGTCTTTACATGCTTAAAAAAAATTAAAACCTTTCTTTAATATCTGTCATATAGGCGACTCCATTTGATAACGACGTGCATGAGAACAGTGAATTGATGACCATTTTGGCTCAGGAGGTGGATGAGGAGTGGGCCAATGAGAAAAGGAAGAAGAGGAGCAACACCATTCGTTGGTTCAAAGAAACACAGGCCCGCAAAGTGGCCAAGAATGGCACTTTCCCTTGCTGGTTCCATGGCATGATTACTCGGAGGTTTGTTTATTTAGATAGGAGAGAAGATTGGGTGTTTAGAGTTATTGCCTCCTACTGATCTTCAGACCATAGACGCTGGTTGTCAGCTCACATTCTTTGTTTTCTTTAGGCAAGCTGACGAGCTGTTGGCTGACAAGCCTCTTGGCTGCTTTTTGATTCGAGTGGGACAAAGTCGAGAAGGATATACACTTACATACAGGTGAACCTTCAACTACTGTGTCAGAGAGCATTCTTAAATGCATAACAGACCACCCAATTAAGCTTTAACAACCTAAAAGAGTCGGATGCTCTGATATTTTCAAGCATGTTTGAAATTCTTGGCAACGAACTTTGTAGAGGGAGAACCGCTACGACAAGTAGCAAGAACAAATTCATCTGGTGACATGTGCAGCAGATCCCTGAATCCAGTTTATCATCATTTGTGTGGGAGGGCGAGGACAAAATATAAATACAATATTATAGTACCTATTTAAAAAAAATTGTGCAGATAAACTTGATAGACAGCTCTCACATCTATTTTCATAAGAAAGCAATTTGGGGGCATTTCATCAGGGATTTCTCCAGGTGAAAGGTCACGCGGTGCTAGTAACGCACATGCTACATGCACAGAACAACAGATTGCCAGTGATAAGTCATGTAGTGTGAGCAGTACAGCGGTTCTGAGATTTAGAAAGTGTCATTTTAAACTATCCGATTCCTAATGCTGTTGATTCTGAAACGCAGGGGAGCTGACCGGCTTCGTCACTACATGATCGAGATGCAGAGTAACGGGAAGTACGTGATCCTTGGCGAGGACCGGGCACACGCCTCCCTGCTTGAACTGGTCCAGTATCACAAGCAAGTGGGAATCAAGCCCTTTATGGAGCTCCTCACTGAGCCGTGTGGACAGGCGAGTTAGCCTTATACATCACAGATGACATTATAACATGCCGTATTCTCTCTTTTGCCTTGTTCTCTTTTTTATAGAGGAATTGAATTGCAACTGATTGTCGGATACACTAACCACCATCCTCATAATACATAAAATGATCAATTACAGCAGCAAAGATGTGAAGGTACAGAAGAAGGGCCAAGAAGAAGCTAATTCCTACAGAATTCAAGAATGATGTTATCAAATCAAATCAGTAACTAGACAAAAAGTTGTTTTCCCATTAATAAGTAATAATATTCACGAAAACAAGCTGCATAGCTTCAGCGATCTTAATCCCAGATATAAAGCCATTATACCATTGCACCTGGCTGCCTGTTTCATTCGGCTAGAAAATGAAAGTTACAGAAAGGACCAGAAGAAAATCAACATGAATGGACATGTATTTTATGAAGGCCTCATAACGCTCAAAGCACGTCAGTTATAAACCACCAGCTAGCATAAAATTCAAGAGTCAAGATTTTTATTTGTCACATACATAGTTATATATAGTATATAACTTGCAGTGAAATGAGAACCTGTCCTCCTACGCTTTAAGACTGTGTGTAAAAAAAAAAAAAAAAAAGAAATGAATAAGAAATAAATAAGAAATCACGGGTCACAATTCAACATACTGATCCTACAGAGGAGGTTAGAATAAATAGTCTTACATCAGAGATAATCAGCGGTTGCCACTCCCTGCTGATATTTGTGCTGCTGGCCGTTGGGGATCGTCCTGGTGATCGTCATGGTGATAAGAATATAACACGCAATATGATAGACAGCTTTTGAAAAGTTTTCTCAGGCTCTAAAGTCAATTACACAAGCTCCAATGTGCTGTTTCTAATTAAACAAGAGGATTAGGAGTTCCTGATTTCCCCTGATACTATCATCCAGCATAAATAACAACGCTAATGTATTGATGATGGAGCATAACATTACCTCAGTTTAACACAGCGAGGCTCTGTTTTGTCTTGCTGCAAGAATGGCCTCTGTCCTGGGGTATGTACTTTTTAGTTTATTTCCAGAAAGCGTTAAAGATTTTACTATGGGGGAGAATTTAACTTCCGTCAGGAAATTTTTTTAAAAAATGACAAAAAGGAGGTGATTTAGATGATTAGGCTGATGGTTAGGATGCAAATCATAGATAACACTGTCTGTCTGTCTGTGCATCTCTCAATAAAACAGACATGCGACAACGACCCAGACTATGAAGAGCTGAAGGCGTTGCTGGGGCCTGGCCAGTCTGACAGCAGCAACACAGACTCCAGAGAGAACAACCACAAGGATATGGACCACGTGCACGTCGAAATGCAGAGGCTCTTTCAGCCGCCGGGACAGAACGCGGAACTGGAGGCTCCTAAAGCCCCGGTCCTGAGGCGCGTGTCGGACAGATACAGACGTGTGGACGCTGCGGAGATACAGCAGAAAGAAGATGAGGATGCAGAGAAAGGCAGACCTGTCCCCCGCCTCTACCCTTCCATCCGCTTAGCCATGAGGGAGATCCAACAGGTCTAAATGCACTTTCACCCTCCACTCAAACTGTACACTGTTTGGTATATTGTGATCTCATATCAGGAAATACTAGGGAAAATTGGACAATATTCACAATAGTTTCACTTGCGAAGATGTCATAAGCCAGCTGCGAGAACGTGCATGAGGAAGAGTTGATGCAGAAAAGCGGGAGCACAACTTTTAGTTTGATTTTAATTCGTTTTCAGTTAAGCCCTTGGGTTCTATTCGACAGTTCTGCCATTTTAAGATACTGAGGCATAAAGTTTTGATGCTAAATAAGGTCAAAGCAGATACAGATATTGAACTTTAGATTTTGAAAATACTTTTAAGCAATCTTTTACTGCAAAAGTAAACAGAAACATTTTGGTGTTTCAAAAGTAACATTTGCATTGATTCCAGATTCATGGTTTTATCCATAAATTAATCAGGAAGTTGTTCACAGAGCAGCTGTATTCTTACAATATATATATATATATATATATATAAAGCGTAATCGTAATCAGCATTGTTAGCAGCAGTGCTGTGGACTCGAGTCACATGACTTTGACTTTAATATCCGTGATTTGACTTGTGACTTCAGTTGGACGCGAGCCCTTTGTCTTGAAAAGACTTGATGCATTTTCGAAAGCAAAATTAAAAATTATACATTTAAAAGTGTGCAGCGAATCAACTTTTCCTAGACAAACAAACAATTTTCAGCAAATCGGCATCAATCTTCATTTCCAAGGTCAACATGCAACCAGTTCGCCGCCAGTCAACTAGCACTATACAACGACAAAGTTGAAAGACCGCTCATTCCCCGATGACACGGCACTTTGCTCCCGAAAATAGTAGCCTTTGTCTAGAAAGACGCGGCTCAAGAATATCAGACCCAAAGGCAACAAAGACGAATATCAGAATATCAGACGCAAAAGCAACAACTTCAAATTTTGTTCGCCATTTGAAGTTGCACAACGGATTCCCAAAGCAAAGTCGAACTGGACTGAGATAGTCGGGTACACTTAGTGAAGATAGTTTACAACTCATCTCATGTGAAATTGAACTGAAATATTCGTTTTGTTATAGTCACAGTTATAGTTATGCTTCTTTCAAAGACCCATATATTTCCATTGAGTTGTAAGGTTTGTCTAGAAAGTGTTGAACAACAGCTTTAAACAGGCTGTACCCTTTGGTAACGAGCACATTATGACTTAGGACTCGGAACGTACTTGTGACTTGCAAAACGATGACTTGGTCCCGGCTCTGGTTAGCACTATTACTTTAAAGGTTCGAGTGTTCAGCTACACGGGTGTAGAAATATCTCGCAACTGCAATGCCAATATTGTTCTAATGAAGTTAATATCGGTCGTGTACAAACATGTGCAAAGTAAGATTACTGATGACTTTCCAGTGTCTGTCTGAGCACTCATAATGCCAAAAACGTCTCCAGTGTAAAGTGGGCGGTGCTGAACTTCAGTGAGCTTTACGCAAGTTTCCCCCAATAAGGCTTGCCCTTACACATTTACACAGCTTTTATTAACCCTCTACTGCATGAATTATTTATTTATCTTTTATGGATTTTTATTACTTGAATTAGTTCAAGAAATAAAAATATATTTCAAAATTAAAAAAAAAAAATTAGGGGGNATTAGTTCAAGAAATAAAAATATATTTCAAAATTAAAAAAAAAAAAAAATTAGGGGGGTAGTTTGTAAATTGTTGCCGTATGGCAACAATGTGCAGTAAAGGGTTGAAACTGTCTCATCTTGTCTGAGTAAGGAAAATCGAACTAGGACGTATGCTGCTGTGGTAATTCTATGAATTCAGTAGGATTGTAGAAATAAGGAGCAACATATGACCCTGTAGCTGGCACTATTGTGACAATCACTTTTGTCATTAATTAGAAAATTAACGTTAAAGTACAACTTGAAGCGTTTGCATTTTATTCCATATACTCTATATTTATAGCACAATATCATATTTAGTATGCCTCTTATAAATAGAAGAATCCATTTATGTTTTGCTGCTCGCAGTAGATCGCAAAACCAAAGCAAACATGTCTGACATCAATTATCAAGCCATTCAGAACAGATCTATGCCCTGTCGTGACAAGGAAGAGGGTGTATTCCCTCCTGTTCAGACATGCTTCTAGATGCTGATAAAGTCTTTCTTTCATTCGTGCACCAGTTACTGGAGCACACAAAGCCATTGGGTGGTCTCTGTATAAACTTGTTTAATGTTTTTTCTTGCATGCACAGCAGTTTTCAGCCAACCAAAAGCAAAACTCCATAACCTCCCAAAACCCCTGGGCACCCTGGAGGAAGAAAGGTAAATGCTCAACAGCTTATTCCCAACATGGGCCTGTGTCTACAGGTCTCGGTTTTATTTAAATGGTATGTTTTCATGTATTCCAGATTCCTAACGGAAGGAAGGATGACAACACTGGGTTTTTTTTTTTTGGCTACCTACATCAAAATGTGAACGGCTGACCTGAGAGGAGGACTTTATGTGAATGGGACTTGAACAAATGGAGGGACACTCCTCCTGAGGAGAACTTTAGATTTTTTGTTTACCAGGGTCTATTCGGATTTAGTTTCTTCCTTATTTTTAAGTAGTTATTTAATTTTTAAATTATGTATTTGATGGCATGGGACACTTAATAAACACTGGTCTGGTTTTTGAGCACTTCCATCACCCTGGGGTGTAGTAATCATAAATAAACGAGAGTCTGAGTGTGCTTTCGCATAGGCAGTGTTAGGAATGGAAGCGCAGCTGTTCGAAGTTGGTGTGCTGAACTTTCGGAGGCGATTTATTACGTTCAAGCGCAAATTAAAATTAAAATAACTCCCTGCAAGGGCGAGATCTTGGTGCGGTTACAGTGAAAACAACTGCTAACGTACGCTGCTAAGCTAACAAGAAATGCCACAGTTTGATGAATTATTTTGGATATCTGTGTCAAAGAACATGTATCCTAGATACAGTTTACAAAAACAAAACTATTTACAGTGGATATAAAAAAGTCCACACACACCTCTGATAAGATTTGTGTTGTAAAAGCTTTTTGTGATGTAAAAATTTGATACCGAATTGATATTTGATTGAATGGGTGAATTCCTACCAACTCATGTCAGATCTTTTTCCACCTTTAATGCGATAAAACAGCCAACAAAATTCAAGTGAGAAACAAAAACAAAATGTTATAGAAGAAAAACGAAAATCTTGCAATGACCTGGTTGCATAAGTATGTACACCCCTTAGCTAATAGCTTTTTTTAAAAGCACGTTTCGCTTGTAATTGAGGTACTCTGCCTTTTGGAGTAAGAGTCTTGCAATCAACTTGGGACATCTTGATTGGGCAGTTTTGTTCCATTCTTTCTTGGGGAAAAATGCTCTAGCTCTATCAGATTGTGAGAGGATCTCCTGTACACAGCACTCTTCAAGTCATTACACAGGCTTTCAGTAGGATTTAGTTGTGGGCTCTGAATGGGCCAAGCCAAAAGATCATCATCTGAAGAGATTTCTTTGTTGACTTGGATTTGTGCTTTGGGTCATTGTTATGCTAGAAGCTGAACTTTTCCTTCAGTTGTTTAAAAGAGAACCTGAAGAGAAGCAGCCCAATAGCACGATGCTGCCACCACCATGCTTCACCACGGGTGTGCGGTTCTATGGATGATGCACTGTCTTGCTTTTGTGCCAAACATATCTTTTTAAAATAATACCCCAAAACATTCTACCATGGTCTCATCAGACATAACCTATTTGTTTGGGGTTTTTCCCCCCTTCTGTCTAGCCACCCTTGTGAAGAATAGGAGAGATTGTTGCTCCATGCAGGGAGTGACTAGTACTTGCCAGACATGCCTGCAGCTCCTTTCATGTAGCCGTAGGTCTTGTCTTGTCCTTTCTTCAGACACAGAGGGACGTCCTGTTCTTGGTAATGTCACTGTAGTGCCCCATTTTGTCCACTTTATGGCCTTCACGGTGTTCCATGGTATAGCTATTGTTCTGGAAAGTCTTTTGTACTCCTCTTCTGATCGCTACCTGTTGACAACGAGATCCAAACACGCTTTGTAAGCTTTGTGCACCGTGACTAAGATGAAACTAAGATCTTCTTCTTCTTCTTCTTCTTTTGGCTTTTCCCTTCAGGGGTCTCCACAGCGAATCATCACTCTCCACCTATCCC
>CM074961.1:5107631-5132361 GCA_037577455.1 Pangasius macronema
GAGCTGTCCCTCTGATGTACTCGTTCCTAATCCTGTCCAACCTCGTCACTCCCAAAGAGAACCTCAACATCTTGTTTACTGAACGCCATTATGTAATAAAATAAATAATTGTTCAATGGGTTCGAGAGAAAATCCTAAACAGCTGATCTTTATTTGGCGTTAATCAGACTCACTTTATTAATGACAGATGTACGATGATGACTTACATACAGGTACATACAGTTTGAATGTCATCGGTTAAGCAGGTTATTGTAAGATTTTCACATGACTTCTGTTGATTGGTATATCGCATTAAAGGCGGGAAAATATGACAATTTAATTTGTTTCCTATTTTACATCACAAAAACCTGCAATTTTAAGACAGGTGTGTAGACTTTTCTATATATCCACTATATTTACAGTCAGAAATCCTTTAAACTGAAAGAAGAAAAATCATAAACTCCCTCAGTACAGATTTATTTAACTATTTATTATAGAATATTATTTAAATGTGTACATTATTTTGCCTATTTATTGCAGCCGATAATTTATTTATTTATTTATTTTTCTTTCTGAACTTTCCACCCATTTTAATTAAAACTGTCATTAGATTCAAGTTGACATTATTTATGGGTATCTTTCCCCAGACTAAGGGTGTAGAGGGAGTGCCATGAGAGCTTCTCTAGTCCACTGTGAATCCTCTAACGTAAGACACAAAACCTCCTGAAATGAACATTTTGGTATTTATGTTCATTAAGTCTGGTAAACGCTTTACAATCGGCAATGCGAAGTACAAATAAAAAAAGGAATGAACGACAATATACTGATTAATTGGTTCATTAGGAAGAAGAATGTTTGTAAACCACACAGGACGATGCGCTCACCTGAAACATTCAGCAGGTAATGTCAACTTGGCTGCGAAGTCTTCACGCCCACTTTGTAAGGCGTGGCTTCCCGTCATGGCTCATATAACTATGGTGAAACCACAAAGCGCCAGGATTGTCTAAAGAGCTACGGTGAAGCGCGAAGATCGAATCAGAGTCACTGCACATGAAGATGGATTTCAAAATACTTCTGCTGATCCTGTGCATCACCTTCGTCTCAGTCCAAGGTAAACACGGGACTGTGAGTAAATATGACTAATGGACAAATGTTCTGTTAAAGAAAAGTGTTGGATATAATGCAGTAAATTAAGTCGATGAAAGTTGTTTTCAGCACTCTGGACTCCTCTTTTTTTTTGCAATTTGTCTGGAATGTGCATGATTTAGTACCTTGAAAGAAAGCAATAAATCTGTTCTCTCGCGATTTCCGCTCTCCTTGAAAATTTAACCGTCTCCAAATTCCAGGTGCCGCTCCACGATGCTGTACAGGAACATCTCCGGTCCATAAATCCCTGCTGAAGAGAGCGATTAAATTCGACATGCAAGATCGCAGTGGTGGCTGCGAACTGGAAGCCCTCGTGTGAGTTTCTAACGTGACTCTGCATTACACTACAGACTTCAAAGCATTTTGTTGGAGAAGTTATAAAACCAAATCCTCTTTGATTTCAGGCTGTACTTCAAGCATAAGACTTTGTGCGCACCAAAGTGGCAAATGGACCTGCTGAACAAACTCAGACCAGTCGTAGCAGGACACAAACATTTCTGAGACCTAACTGAGCTCCTGTGTTTGTTTTTTTTTTGTTTTTTTTTACTGCCAATATGTCATTCTGCTGATTAGTTTTCATTTACTTTACTTTCCTCGTATTCAGAATGAGGTTTATGGCAACTTCTCGCTCATCCAGCTATTGTCAAGCAAAACAGACCCATAAATTTCATTAATTTCTTTCTTTCTTTCTTTCTTTCTTTTTCCCACTAGATGCTGGTTTTATTTGCTCAAAAATTATTTGCGGGCTCTTATTGTCCGCGACAATTCTCAGGAGAATAAATCTTGATGTTATTGTGACTGAAAGACCGCTGAGGTTATTAGAGTGAATGGTTTCAAATTTGTTAATAACTAAAATAATATTTTAAAGTCAGTCATTGTTACATATATATATATATATAGTGGAAGAATATGATACGATGATGTTGTACTAATTCACAGACATGTTCACAGGAGAGTTTTATCTTTTAAACAGCGTTTTTCTATGCTGGCTTTTTACTTTACTTTTTACTTTTTTTACTTAAAAAAAGTGACGGGTGTAATTCACTAATCCTATTCAATAAACAGAACTTTTTCTTAATGATGTGGTGTTTCTGTTTCTTTCTTCCTAATCAGAACTGTCTTTAATGAAATTTCTTACTGTAGAACAAATTGTTGAAAAGGTTAATGCTGTGACAGAAATGCGTCAGAACGCACAGCACATCGCAGCTTACTGTGTATGGAGCTACGCAGGTCAGCTGACCCCCCGTCCACTGCCGAAAGCACCTACAATAGGCACGTGAGCATCAGAACTGGACCGTGGAGCAATGGAAGAAGGTGGCCTGGTCTGATGAATCACGTTTTCTTCGACATCATGTTGTCGGCTGGGTGCACGTGCGTCACTTACCTGGGGAAGAGATGGCACCAGGATGCACTATGGAGGATAATGCGCCCATAATTTTGATAATGATGTCAATCCGATCCAGCATCTGCTGGAAGTGCTGGACAAACAAGTCTGATCCATGGAGGCCCCACCTCGCCAACATACAGTACTTACAGGATCTGCTGCTGATGTCTTGATGCCAGATACTACAGCACACCTTCAGAGGTCTTGTGGAGTCCATGCCTCGAAACAAGGTGGACCTACACAATATTAGACAGGTGGTTTTAATGTTATGGCCTCTGAAATCAGAATACATGTCAAGAATATTGCTATATTTTGTCTAATTTTTGTCATCAACATTAAATATTTCAGGTATATAATCAGGTTACTGCTACGCATGGAGAATCTGTTTATTTCTCAATATAGGTGATATTAGGAGGGAGAGAGGGAGGGACGGAAATGTGTATCTATACTGAATCGCCTGTATGTGTCCATTCTGTCCCCCTACTGGCCATATTAAGCATTGCAGTACATTACATCAGCAGTACACGGACTCTATTCTCTTTTCTCTTTATAAAGCTGTTGGATATAAAGGCTTTCATGTCAAACTTCTCAGATTCTCCTCAGAAGTTCTTCTCAAATGCTGCTTTTCTTTTGCTGTATACAGTATATTATTAATATTTAATATAACACATTTTGTTCACTGCCATTTAGTGCGGCTGAACATATCCTCTCGTATTCACTTCAGTTAGTTATTTCCTCTGTAGTCTGAAAGGGATATGAAAGAACAACAGTTTGTATATTTTTTTACATCTATGTTTTACTTAGTAACTCGCAGGAGTAGAAAAAGTACCGAGAAATTCTACTTAAGTGAAAGTGGAGAGAATGCGTCAAGCTCTTATTCAATTAAAATTGGAAGTGTGTTGCTACTTTTAAATGTAATGCATTAAAAAAGAGTACATTTTAATAGCTGACAACAAGTTAATGTAATGTTTTCATATGAAAAGTAACATTTATTTAGCTCAAACTGATTTCTGTTTTAAAGCAGTCACGCTGTTTTGCCTGAAAACATTGTTCACGTTTGCAACATTTACCATTAGCTAGAATTTCACTCGCTACCCAGCCAAGCTATGTTAGCTACTGGAATCGATGCTAGTCTAACCTAGCATTAGCAAAGAAAACAGGCAAAATCAGTTAAATATAGGCAGTTAGTAAATCTTACCTCAACATCCATCCATTTTCTGTACTGCTTATCCAACACAGGGTCACAGGGAGCCTATGGCAGGAAACTCAGGGCACAAAGCGGGGGAGACACTGGACAAGGTGCCCAATCGCACACACATTCACGCGCAATTTGGAAATGCCAGTCAGCCTGTGGAGGAAACCCCCAGAGCAGGGGGTAGAACATACAGACTCCATGCACACATGTAGTTAATGCTATAGTCATCTGTGTGCGACTGAAGACGGACAAACCACCAGAACAGAGTGCAGAGGTGGTATTTGAACCCACCACTCTTACGGCGATTTTAAGCAAAGTACCTCCATTTTCAGGGGCTCAAAGGTATTTGGACAGTTGACTGACAAGAAGTTAATTGACCAGGTGAGGTCCATTCCCTCGTTACTTCAAAACAAATGAAGCAGATAAAAGGTCTGGAGTTGATATCAGGTATTGAGTTGGCATTTGGCAGCTGTTCAACTGGAGCTACCAATATGATGGTCTCCTTCAATTGCACTGAGATCTCCTTGGACTTCAGTCCAAGGAGATCTCAGTGCAAGTGAAGGAGACCATCATTAGGCTGAAAAAACAACATAAATCTATAAGAGAGAGAGCAAAAACCTTAGGTGTGGCCAAATCAACAGTATGGTACATTCTTAAAAAGAAAGAAAGCACTGGTGAGCTCAACATTGAAAGGCCTGGAAGACCATGGAAGACAACTAAAGTGGATGATCCTTTCCTTGGTGAAGAAAAACCCCTTCACAACATCAACAGAAGTCAAGAATACTCTGGAGAAGGTAGGCGTATCATTATCAAAATCTACAATCAAGAGACGTCGCAATGAATGTAAATACAGAGGTTTTACCACAAGGTGCAAACCACTGATAACATTCAAGAACAGGAACGCCAGATTAGACTTTACCAGAAAACATACTTTCTTTTCCTGGAAATGTAATTATGTGGTGTACAAGTCAATTATACTCAAGTAAACTATAAATATATCAAAACTATAGTAAAGTAGAGCAACAAAGTACAATTACTGAAGTATATTCCATCCTTGGTAACTACTAACTTTGAATCATTTACTAAGCTAAAAAGCTTATTTAATTCAATAGTACCTTTTAGTGAAACTGCATTCTGGTGTCGGCCTCTGCTGGCACCTCCAGCTGTTAAACCCCGGAAGCAGAAACACGCTGCTGCAGGTAAAGCAGCGGCTCGGGTAAACAACCTTTCCACACAAGCTGCTTTCTGGGTAATATGTCACGCCTGTGAAGGACACTTAACATAGATAAAGTTTCCTTTACAACACTCATTGTTCAAGGAGTGTCATTCCCAGCCTACTATAACAACACTTTAAATATCAGCATTAAAATACCTCATATTAAAATCCCAATAATAGTACGTTTGCATTCTTGAAACATTCTCTTCCCCGCCAGAGTCATCCATTACAGGTTATGAGAAATACAGTATACAGTCACTCACGGTTACCTGAACACATTCACCCCTATTTGGAATATTCAGGAAGTTAAACAGGAAGTTGCATCATCCAAATTTCCTGACGAACACACCGAGAAGAAAAGTATTATTCTCAATTCTACTGAGATGCTGAATGATGAGGTCACCGTGAATGAACGTAAATACCCAAAGTATGGATTGAAACCCTATTAATTCTATGCTTTAATAAATAAATAAATAAATAAATAAATAACTCTCAGCAAAATGTAGCCACTGTCAGCAAAGAAATATTTTATATTACATTTTATATAATAAAGTTCATGTTAGACACCTTTTATAGTCTTGTTAAAACATTTCATATTCTTTTGCATGTACAGAAACGAAGAGCATTTCAGTATGAGGGAAAGGTTTTATTAAAAAGGCAAATTTTACACCACAGAAGTTTACTACCGGAAATGCCAAACCAGGTCACAGCATGTATACGTTCATGTCACAGCGGAGTTTGGCATTAAATAAATTCACTACTCATTCCATCAGGTACGGAATGTCCAGTCTAGCTGAAGACATATGGACACGGTCTCACGAGCTCTAGATTAGTCACACAAGTCCAGTTTAAAGCTGAACACTGATTATTATAATAACAGCAATACAGGTATCGGAGTTTCAATTCCACTCGCAAAAATCTACACGTTCAGTAGGTTCTCAGGAAAAACGAAACACCTCATCAGCACCTCATGGAGAAAATAATCGGCCTAGAATGTTTTTACTTAAATTAAATACGGCACTATTTTTGTGGAAGAAGGTCACTTTTCGTGAAAAGGTATACGATCCACTATATACTGTCACTAATCTTCAGAAATCCAGGCTAATACCGACATTGATATTAAAAATAAATAAAAATAAAAGAAAGAATGATGTGATCCTAAAACTTAACGCACATTAATCCTTGGTAAATCCCAAACGGCAGCTTTAGCGAGTTCTTACTAGGATTAATTTTAGAGAGCACGTTGTCTGGGACGTCACGTACCGCACCGCACAGGAAGAGCTGCTAGAAGAGAGAATACGATAGAAATCAACACTGACAGAATGCCAACTCCAGCTACATGTTACAGACGGCACTGACTGCGTGTGCGTTAAACTGGTGCAATATATCATGAGTACACGGCTGCTACCACTGCAGAACCCACACAGACAACAGAACATGTACCGAGCGCTAGATAGGACCTGCGATGCAACGTAAGCAGTCGAGTTAGAAATTAAACTGATCGTCAATGAACTCATTTTGTATGACAAAATGTCTAAGAATGAGAATAATTCTATTTCACGTGGACATCTAAAGCTAGGGAGATGCCGCACGATATATTTATAACACCACAGGATGAAGTGACTGTGTTAATTTCCAATAACAGGACGTCCGGATGTGTTTTATTCCTCTTTTACCACAGCGAATTCCCACACAATCATACAATTTTCATGTATTAGTGAACATCATACTTAGAAATAAATTAGTTCCTGTCATTACTTTACGCTAGAGCAGCTATAAACAGTCGTTCTGCCACCACCACCAGCATCTCTTTTCTTCTCTCTTGAAGTTAAGACCAAAAAAAAGAGAGAAAAAAAGAAACACCACAACGAATGTTGACGCCAAACTACAAACCGCAAAATCCTTTCCCATGTCAGAAAACTTTAAGCTTTACTTCTGACCATTACAACGCACTGACACTGGAGACTCCTTACAAAAATGCTCAAGCAAGCATCTACTTACAGAAAAGTTCACCATATCAACAATGACACGTTTTTTTTTTTTTAAATCCATTATATGGCACATCCACCATACAAATCACTGGCTATGCTGTTGCTATAGAAACAGTAACGCCTTACTATAAACCTTGCAGCCGGGACAACTTTCAGAGCCGCCGTTAAAGAAAATTCATCGACACCTTCGGAGCGATCAGAATGGAGAATTTCATTGTGCAAAAAAAAAAAAAAAAACAAATTAAAAAATAATGAAAAGAGGAAAAAAAAAACAAAACACAGTCTCATTACAGTACATTCTCCACAAGTTACATGTCAGTAGTTTTTATTATACAATTAAATAAAATTTCCATAAGCGCGTCTGCTACTGGGCAGGAGGTTTCACAGGGAAATTCCAGTTATAATGTACACAATTAATAAGATATATTTCCTTTTCTTCGGGCGTGTATGGCATGCCGTTTCTTTATCGCCCCGAAGAGTTTCTTCATTAATGCGATTACGCTTGCCATGCTTTCTAACAATTACAGCTGGGATGATGTGGTTTTGCATGACCACCTGCAGAATGTGCCCAAACACTGAAAGGAATAGTTTAGATGAAACTAAAACGTTTCCACATACCCTGATGAAGCCGATCAACCTGCAGGTCTAGAAAACATTCCTACTAAAGGACATCATGCAGGAAAAACAGTAGCAGAATCACCTTCTTCCTGATCACAGAGTTTGGCTCAGGTACCTTCCCAGTTGATTTGTATATTTCATTTTTTTTTAAATATGGACGTCTGATTATATTACGAAGCTGTATCCACACACATCATTACCGAGCCGTCGTTTGGCTCAGTATTCCAAGAAGTTGGACAATGCTAAATAAGCAATGACGGACGATTTGCGTGGGGAAAACATACAGCAGGAAAAGGCGAATGAGGTAGTTGGTTTCTACGAACGTAAAAGCTGAACAAAAGTGCAATACAGTAGCTCGATTCTGAAATTTACTCTCGATGTCTTTCAACACTTCACTCCGCTGCATTATAATTAAAAGTGTGCATATCTAACAAAGGTTGCCAGATCATGTCTCACATTTTGAAGCACTTTCTATTGTCCTTGTTCCAGAAACAAATAACCCATCCACCGACCTTCAATGTCTTTTCCCTCGTTTTCCTTCCCAATAAAAACAGAAGATCAGCCTATGAATCTGAAATGACAGACACTGGGTGTTTTGAACTGTCACTCACTGGAGGCCCCGCCCCTTTTCAACAATCTCACGTTAGGAGTCTTCTGGCCCGTGCTTTTGCCTCGAACTCCTTTTTCCTGCGCGAAGCCCTTGCACCCTAGCTTTCCATCAAACGTTTTCAGTTTGTTAATGTGAAATAAAATCTACTAAAGTATGTACTAAAGTATGTTAGCTTACATCAGACAAGTATTTAGTTAGCATCGGTTAACTGTAATCTATTAGGGATACACTCTGAACTTTTCAAATTTCAGTACCTTTGTAAAAGGACTCGTTTTATCAATGATCCAAACATGATCCAGGTTCTGGTCTTGGTTTCCTTATTCTCATTATTAATCTTCAGGGGTTGGGAGGTCTGGAACAGTTTTGTGCTATTTATATTGATGTATGATTTGATATAATTTAATCTGGATGTAATTAACTGTTTGTGAAGTTGTGTAGTCAACTGGTGAGGTTTCAACCGTGATTGGTTTGGAACTGCCAATCTGACATCCCTCACTTCTACATAACCACTTCCTTTACTCGAATATGCACAGCACTGACAATATCTGTAATAGCGATGTAGGAAAAATCAGGCCCTGGCTAAGCTTCTCTCGCTCGTTAGTTACATTTTCCTCTAAATTAAGAAGCAAACTCCATACATTAAACATGATCGACAACATCTGGGGTAAGGAAAAAAACTGCACCTTTTTGTTTGGCTAAGCTACTCCTTTCAAAACGTGCTCATTATTCATTCAAGTACTTTAAAACACATGGTACGTCCATGTCATCTAGTAATGATAAACTGACAACTATGATGACACGTACGTATAGTTGTACACCATGAACAACAGCATTGGACATACAGTAATGACTGTGTTGGGTACCAGGCAAAAGCTGTGCGCTCTGGGGTTTATTACGGAGTTCATAACTGCCCTGTTCTTTCGTTCCTACTCCTCCAAAGCCTCCAAGAAATCTGCGATGCTCTCCACCACATAATCGGGCACAAAGTCCTTCTTCTTCGGCTCGTCACTGTCCTTGTATACCTGTGCTTGCTCGAAGGTCGAGACACCCGTTAGCGTGAGCACTGTAGAAAGGCCACAGTTAACGCCGAAGACGATATCAGTCTCTAAGCGGTCGCCCACCATCAAAGAGCTCTCGGGGTCTAAATCGAACTGGCTGGCGATGCACTCGAACATGAAACGACTGGGTTTGCCGATCACCGTGGCCTTCCTGCTGCTGGCTGTTTCCAGAGCTGCAGTGAGACTCCCAGAACCTGTGGATGCGGAAACAGAGTCAGTGTTTCATTAAATGTGCCTGAACCATGGGATGCCATTTATTCAAACAGCGCTTCTGTCTTTTGTCCTTGTTGGGTGTCCTAAATGCGTTTCCCGAAAAAAGCCAGTATTCATCACTACAGAGCACTCACCTCGTCAACAAAACACACCACAACTGCAGACTGTGCTAGTGCACAACAGGGAGTTATTCAATACACGCTGCACAAGAGAATACATACTGTAAGTTTACAAATGTGAATTATGATCATTTGGCTAAATTCATGAATTTTTTCGTTTGTTTGCTTTGGGCTTCGCTCTCTTATTCATGAACTAGCCACGATGCCATACGGCATTCAGTTCAACTCAATGGTCCACTACAAAGATAAACAATCAACACAGATGATGTAGAATATGAGACAGGTATAAAATGTTTTAAAAAAGTAATCAAAAATAATACGTATACATTTTTCATAGTAGGGCCAAACAGGGATAAACCATTCACAGTATACTTTTTAACTTCTAACTATAGAAAGCAGTAGATCTGTAAAGTAAGTAAGGATTTTCCTATAACAGCACATCCCAAAGTGTTTCATTCATTTTAAATCACAGATTACAACAAATTAGTTCCTGTTATCACTTATGTTACAGCAGCGATAAGCAGTTTCTTTTGAAATTATTAAGTAAAGTGCAGCTTGGCATGTTACGCAGAAAGCGCAAAGCCCTCTGTCCTGAAGACTTTCTGTGGAGGAAAATTTAAAGCTTCCCCTGCGACTGTTACAAGCTCTGACACTGGAGACTCCTTCCAAACAACCTCCTTCACCATATCAACAATTACACACGTTTTACAGTTTCCAACATACACAAGCACATATAATATAAACCTGTGATTTGCTTTGTAGCCAGTACTCCTATCAGAGCTGGTGTTAGATACAAAAAAAATGAATCTACACTTTCTGACCAATCAGAATCAAGAATTCAACAGCACTGTTGTATAAAACTGTATATTCTACCTTTTTATGATTGCAGATTCTACAATTTAATTCAATTGCATTCATCATTCTCTTGTTATAATAGTACCGTGCCAACTGTACTATTGCCCACATGATTTAACCTGACTTTTCTTCTTCGTACTCTAAGCTGACAACAAGCTTTATAATCTGGAATCTGTGGCTATCTGCACCTCCAGTGGACCTGCTCTTTCACACACCACAACACATTTTCGAAAAACCTTTAAAGAAAGTGTTTAAGAAATATTTAAAGCAATATACAAGATATCGTTGAATGTTTACTACATGGAAAAGCCTGCAGATGGTCAAATATTATTTATGTAAAGGTTTTTGGCCACATTTCCTGATTAAAAGTACCAGACACTCAGGTACCAGTTGTAAGACTGGAAGCTAACTGAGCTAACTAAAACAGAAAACCAATGACAGACAAGAAATAACATTATATATATAAACAAAAACACACCAAATGATGGAAAGATTAGGAGACAAACGAGTACATATGTGGTTTATTAACACGATGGAAGTGTTTGAATTATAATTTTTTGTGTTCGACCTACTGGTCCAAGTCCAACGTCTTCACCACTGAGCTAGCTACCTCTGCCCCTTCTCGACCCCGCCCCCTTTTCTTTCTGGTTTTGTAACAGGTGCCATGTTGAGAACAGGCGCTATGATGAACACTTGTTACCTGGTGTGATTCTTCCTCCTCGCAGAGGATGCCAAGGGTCAGGATCAGTGGCCAAAAACAGACACTCAGAGTCCCGCAAGTAGCAGCAGGCTTTGGCCAACTTCATGAAGCTGAATTTCTCGTCGTAGCCCACGAGGACGGCGCGCACGTCCGGGTCCAGTGCGCAGTTGGAAATGTTGACGTCCGGTCCATCTTCTTCCTCCTCGACCACGGAGATACCGGCATCCCGCAGCTCGGCGTGCACTCCGGGGCAGCCGATGGCAAACACCTTGCCGCTGAAGGTGGCCACGTCGCGCAGGTACGCGGCCGAGCAGTACGCCGAGCTGAAGATCTCCTGCTCGTCCACATCGGCGAACCCGAGCCGCGCGAACTTCTGCACGTAGCTCTGCCTCGGCCTGGTGCAGTTATTGGTGACGAAGAACACTTGCTTCCCGCGCTGCTTGAGCGCGCGCACCACCTCGGGAGCTCCCGCCACCGCCGTCTCCCCGTTCCAGATCACACCGTCGCAGTCGAACAGCACGCTGTGTTTGGACTCGAGCAGCTCGTGCAGCTGAGCGCCGCGGATCTTCTGACAGCCTCCGCTCGCCGTCGCGCCGGCCATCCTGAACGATGCTTGCGATAACGAGCTCGCGTGCGATCCTATGATTGCGGGCCAAATCGATTGCGTCACGCGTCTAAAACCGTCGCCGTTGCAAGCAACACGAGACTGAGGGCGAGGGGAAGAAAAAAAAAAAAAAAGAAAGAAAAAGGAAAAAAAAAACGTCCCCGAATCCTAAATCGCGCTGAGATTCACAGATTCATCCAACCTCGTCTCCATTTCTCCTGCGGTACACAGTCTCGCGCTGGGGGCGTGGCGTCACGACGCAACCAATCAGATCACGCTAGCCTTTGCCACGCCCCGTCATCCGGTATTGACCAATCAGGTGAATCAGTGACAGTGTGATCAATTACTGTGGTTTTGCAACTCGGTCTTTTTAAATGGAGCAAAAATGAACTCGAATAAACGGCTAGAAATGATCATTACACTGAAAATGCTGCAGTTTACAGTCTATACTGAGATATTTTATAAGAATTCATAATTATAAGGTTGTTTATACATTGGAGAACAAAAATGTACAAAAAAAATCTAACACAAATACAAAGACTTTTATAGAAAGGGTTGGGGAAAATAAATCCTATGCACTATAATTTAAAAAATATATATAATATAACATTTTAAAAAATCAGTAAAATATAACATAATTCCAACAATAAAAAACATTTTGGTTTAAAAAAAATCAGTAAAATATAACTTGATTATTGTTGGAATTCTGTTAGATTTTACATATTTTTTTTTTTTTTTTTTACCAAAATGTTGTTACCAGAATGAATTTGATGAATGTAGTTCACTTTATTAGGAACACCTGTGCACCTTCATGCAGTTATCCAATCAGCCAATCATGTGGCAGGAGCGCAATGCATACAATCATGCAGAGAGACCTCAGCTTCACTTAATGTTCACATCAAACTTCTTCTTCTTCTTCTTCTTCTTCTTTTGGCTTTTCCCTTCAGGGGTCTCCACAGCGAATCATCACTCTCCACCTANAACACTTGCACCCACTAGCTTCATCTCCTCATTTATTACCTCCATATACCTCCTCTTTGGCCTTCCTCTTCGCTTCCTGCCTGGCATGTTCACATCAAACAATGAAGGAAAATGTGATCACAGTGACTATAGCTGTGGCCTGTTTGCGCCAGATGGGCTGGTGTGAGTATTTCAAAAACTGCTGATCTCCTGGAAAGTTCACACACAACAGTCTCTAGAGTTTACACAGCATGGTGCGAAAAACTAAAAACATCTGGCGAGCGGCAGTGCTGTGGGGGGAAACGCCTCGCTGGAAAAGCATCTTGGAATGCACAAGTTTCAGCTGATGCAGTGAAACGCAGTTTGAGTGGACACTACAAGTGAAATGAACACTAATATTTTATTACTACACTTTAAGAGAACATTTTATGGATGTGGGGAAAAAAAAGGGACGTGGTTTATAATCCTGACATGTTTATTTGATGTGGGCATAACTTGTAATAGTGGGCGTGTCTGTTAAGGGGTGTGGATTATAATCCTGACGGATATTTAACTATTTGATGTGGGCATGACTTGTAATAGTGGGCGTACCTGGTAAGGGGGCGTGGTCTGTACTCCTGCTTGGTGTGCTTGGGTAAACAGTGCAGCGCTGTTTCTCTCTCGGCCGCTAGGTGGCGATAGCAGCTCCACTCACAGAGGAGTAGCATGAGGAAGAATTTACTAAAAGTTCTGGAGGAGAGCTGGAAATGTTACAGACACAGATTCGTTCCCTGGATTGCTTTAAATCTTAGGAAAAATGAGAGGTATTGTTTCGTTTCATTATGAACGTCCTTTAATTTTACTACACACCCTACACAGCCAAATGAGTTAAACAGTGCGCTTGATTTGCTGTTTGGACGCGTTTCTCTTTACCTCTGCGGCGTTAGTAGTGTCTATTACGCTATTTACGGTAGACTGTAGTTTGAGTCGTAACCTCTGTAGTTTCTAGCGTGTATGCTTGCTCGCTGTTTATTCTGTTGTGTAGGACCCTCCGCCAGGTGACACACCGAGCCGAGGACAAGCGGCTGGATGATGATCAAGTCCTCGCGTCGCTCGCGAGCCTTTTTACCGAGTTGCTTAGAAACGACGCGAGCAATCAAACCGAACAGCTTCGCCTGCTACCAGCGTCCTCTCGCCGCCATTACTACTTTACCCACAATGCCGCGGTGCGCAACCCGGAAGTGGCGCCTCGCGAGATTATGCTGCACACACTGGGCTTCTGTGTGGAGAAAATGGCCAGCTCGCTTCCGGGTGCTGGCACTGGGGTGTTCGTTACCCAGGGACGGGTGGCCAAAAGTGTACCTGTAGCCATGTATCCAGGTACCTCAGACACTGTGAAATTATATGTCAAAAAAAAAACAAACACACACAATTCCACCCCCAGGTCTGACCTTATATTATATATCCACCCATCCTCTGTACCACTTATCCTACACAAAGTCACCCGGAAATTTGGGGCACAGAGCAGGGGACACCCTGGACATTGTGCCAACCCATCACAGGGCACAATCACACACACACTCACAATTTAGAAATGCTAATCCACCCACAACGCGTGTCTTTGGACTTGGGGAGGAAACCCCCGAAGCACGGGGAGAACATGCAAACTCACCGCACGCAGGGCGGAGGCGGGAATCGAACCCAGCCTTGGGGCTGTGAGGCAACAGTGCTAACCACTAAGCCACTGTGCCTTCCCCCTGAGAGGTTTATCCCTCTTTATCCCTCACCCGCATTGGTTCCTGAATGGTTAAAGCTCTGAGTTACTGATCGGAAGGTCGGGGATTCAAGCCCCAGACTGTCATACTGCTGCTGTTGGGCACTTGAGCAAAGCTCATAACCACATCTGCACCAGGGGTGCCTTATCACAGCTGACCCTGCGCTCTGACCCCAGAGGATGGGATATGCAAAAAAACTGCATTTCATTTACTCTGCACAATAATAACAAAGTTGAATCTTAATCTTATACAATTCAATTAGAGTTCATATCTAGTTCAGGGTGATGAGGGTATCTTTGATTAATTTCCTTCAGTATTAGACAGAGAACACATTAGAGAACACATGCAAGGCCAAAATTTTACAAAGAGATCGGCCCAAGATTGGCCCAATATCTGCCTTGGTTGGCTCTGTTGGCAGCTCCATATACAACCCTGGCCCAACTTTGGCAAATGAGCACTTTTCATAACAACCCCACCAACGCCAGCAAGTTGGACTTAAATGTGGCTGAAGGTCATTGACACCCAACCAAATGGCTGCCACTGAGCCAGTGTTGGCAAGGTAGATTTAAATTTGGATCTGTTGGCTCAACGTTGGGCCAATGGACATAAGGATGTTTGCCCAACGTTGGCACCCAGCATTGGCCTAAAGGAATGGCTGACGTTGGCCCAACAACACATTTTCCTCGTACCTCCAAGGATGGGGTTCAATTTCCACCTCCACCCTGTGTGTGTAGAGTTTGGATTTTCTCCCTGTGCTTCGGGGGTTTCCTCCCCCAGTCCAAAGACATGCGTTGTAGGCTGATCGGCAGCTCTAAATTGTCCGTAGTGTGTGAATGTGTGTGCGAGAGTGTGCATCTGTGCCTTCCTATTGGTTGGTACCCCATCCAGGCTTTTAATTTGAAAGTACTGACTTACCAGCCATTTCATGACCCCTGTGCATGCTTTACATCTTTTCATGTCACATCATTATAGGTAATCAATGTGTTGGCGTCTCATCAAATCATCTTCCATGTAACACCATGATGAAGTCTGAAATGTTATTACTGCTCATCACTGAAGTCTTGTAGTCAAGCTGTACAAATTGTTCATTGTTTCATACTGAGATGGATTGTAAATAGCAGATATTTTTTAATTTACTTAAATATTTATTGAAACAATTACAGTGCACGAATGTTGCGGTCCAATCTTAAGAATAATTGTTTCCATTTCCGTAGGGACCATCTATCAGGCCGACGAGCCAATTCTCTTCCAGTCCATTCGAAACCCATTTGTATTTCGATGCATTGATGGTGTTTTGGTCGATGGCAATGATAAAGGACTCTCCAAGCTAGTGTTTCAGTAAGTCGAAACTCCATTTACGTGCAGTAGATCAAAAAACACCAAATATTAAATAAGACGTTTAACCATTGCAGTCTTGTAAATGTTGAACTTCTCCCATTGCGAGTCTATGGCATTTTGTACTGTAGGTCATGCAGTGGGCGGGACCGGCTCGGCCCATTTCACTTGAGTGACAGCTCATGGTTGACGCCCCGTCCAGAAAACCCTCTGGCGGTGGGGCAGTATGTCAACAACTGCTCCAATGGCAAGTGACTTCATGAATGTTCAGTAAAATAAGAAAGTGAAATAAAGCAGGACAGGAAGGGGTTTTATGGTTAGATATGTGGTTTAGCTGAAAAAGAAATGTATACAATTTTTACTTCAAAGTTGAATAATTTTACTAAGAAATAAGGGAATTACATTCCCATAAATTTTCAGTAGTTCATCAAAACAAAGTCTGATGCAGAATGAATTTTGAAATCAAGCATTGTATTTGTTTTTTTGGGATCCACCAATCAGTATTTTTGTGATGTCATTCATTATAGTGCTATTGCATAACGTTAAAGGGAAATTCTACCATGATACACATTAAATATGTTTATACCAAAATATTTCTGATGCGTTTAGCAATTCTGGTGCTAATTTGTTGGTTGGTGCTGACCCGAGACCCGGCTTAGCTAGTTCGTGATGTACAAGATGACTAGCGTGATTACATTGATAGTAACATTAGCATGAAAGTTGAAGCTTTGGAAGCTGATCTGTTTGAGCAGTGGACAGATGAGAAGTTGAACGAGCTGGACAGAATAAAAGATGAGTGCCAATGCATCACTCTCACAGCTGGATTATTCATTTTTTCCCTTTAACTACGTAATTTCAGCTTTCCTTATCACCGTATACTGTCTTCATAGTCTGGTAGACCTTGATATCAGGCTATGTAATAAAAATCCTGCATGTTTAAGGACATCATCTGTATATTTATTGAAATGTCGTTCTCCCTAGCAGACACCGGAGACACACTTCATTCAAATGATCCTGTTCTCGTTTTTTATCCCCAGACAAGCCTGCCAACGTGTGCTATCAGGAATTTGATGTGCCCGAGGATTTTCCCATCGAACTTCGTCAGTATCTTCCTAATGTTAATTACAGACCTACTACACAAAGGCAAGCCAGGTTTCAAAGCTTCAAATCATTTGAAAGTGTTCATAATCTTAGTCCTGCTGAAGCATCCATCTTGTTCATGATCTGGTTCCTCTTTCAGGAGGTTGCGCTGCGTTGTCCTCGTGTCATTAAGAGAGATAAACAAGGGCGAAGAACTTTTCTCCAACTACTACACCATTGTGCATGGTTCCTGATGTGATGATCACACACAACTTGCTTTAATGACAGTAAACATTTTTCTGTTTGATGTTCTTTTTTTTTTCCTTATACATTAAATGTCATTAGGTGAGAAGCATCTAAACTTTCTCACTCACCAGGATGTCCAGATTCTACAAGTAGGTGAATTGGACATGTCCCTACACAAACACACAAATATACCAGTAAAAACTGAGTGTAATAACTGAAGATTTACTCAATTATGTTTTATAAAACTGAGCCTAGAATTTGCATACAAGCAAGAGTTATTTTGAACTAATTTATTACGTGTTTAATTGCCAAATATGGCTGCTTTCAGACTAGATTTTTTTTTATTAAAGAAAACAAAAGTACTGGTTAGAGCACTTTTGGTGCTGTACAGAACTCACTCTAACCACAAGAAAGGTCTTACCAAAACGTCTCCCTGTATTCATTCACCAACAGGTTTTTTTTTTCCTCGCTTGCCCTCCATCTTGTGACCGGATTGTTCCAGAGATTCAAGCGCTTGCCATCACTCATCACTTTTCTGAAAAGTTGAAATTAAAATGGTTGAAGCTTTGTTTTTAAACTATGTTCACTAGCTTGGTGCTTGAAATGGGAACGTAGCGCATTCAGCTCCCATGCCTGCCCGAATGAGGTGTTTTTACCTTTCTTAAAGTCACTTTAGCTCAAAGTGTCTACCACCTCAAACACACATTAGATCAGCATTATTATTTCTGTACAATCTTACAATTCTATCAATTAATGACACTGATATAAAACTGAATAAAAGGTCAAGAGCCAGTCATAATATTTCCAGAACTTTATTCCTGGAACTGTTTGCCAGTTATTTAAGTATAACATAAAATACAAAATAAAAACCAACAAAAACAATGTCTATGTACAAACATTATGAATGATAAAATTTCCTTTTGAATAATTGCTGTTTGATTGTCTATTTAACACTAGAATTTCTTTACACCAAAATAAGTGTTAAATTATTCTTTTTTTTACTGTAATGCTTTTTTTTCCCCAGCACAGAGTCAATGTATGAAAAATGAACATTTACTGAACATAACATTAATTCTGATAAAGGAGGGTCTCTAGATTTACAATAAATTTGTATGCCTCTGGAAGCAAACAACCATCACTACATTTACAACAATTTTTAAGCTAGTACTTTCATACAAACTTTGGACAGGAATAAGTTACTTCAACACAATTTCCTAAAGCTCTGCTTAATCCTTGGAGGAACAGGAGAAATTAATTGCACAACCTACAGGACTTGAGTATTTTTTTTTGTTTTGTTTTGTTTTTTTCAAGTGTATTAAATAATGGCATCAATGCACATCCTTCAAGTATCTAATGAAAAAGAAACAAAAAGATGGAGAATTCTGGCCTCAAGTACAGGGAATGAATGTTACAAACCGTACTCGAGTCTCGCTCTTGCGATTCGTACAAATCCTCAGCAGACGCTTTAGTCTATAAAGCATCCATCACTCAGAGAGGCCGTTGTTTCTGCAAAGTGTTGTTTCCAGGTAGATTGAACATGCAAGGTTTCTGAATGAGTAATGAACGTTAAGGCAAAACTGCAAAACTTGGGTCGTGCCTTAACCAGCAGAACATTCTCTCTCTTCAGACGTGTTCGGTAAACCCCTAAGACGTAGTAATACTGTACATTCAACTACTTCACTAGTCTCCGTGAGCGCAGACGTCTGCTCGCCTGCGCACGGATCATCTCCGCGCCGGATCGCTGAGGTCTGCGAGCTTCACGCGCGCCGTGAACTGATCCTCGAAACACACTACACCCACTTGCAGTGTAAGTGAATAAATAAATAAATAACTTCTTTTTCTTAAGCAAATCTCTTGTAAAGCAAATCCGACAGGAAAAAAAAAATATATAGATATATTTATATATATATATAATCGGCTAACCGGTAAAGCAAGTAAAGGCATTTCTGTGGAATACTCAAGTTACAGACTCAAAAGCACACAATTTTCAAGTTCAAGTCTGTTTGCCAAGGAAGAGAATGTGGGAAGGTTTTTTTTTTTTTAACGTCCGCATCTGTACATATTTACAAATTATTGCCATGTGAGAGTACGCAGGAGTTCGTGGAAAAGAAAAAAAAAAAAAAAGAAACCGGATTGAGGTAAACACGCATGATCATGTCAGTACGAGAAGTGAAGGGCGGAGCTTAATACGAGCTCACTGAATGAGGGTAGGCGGTCTAACGATATGTGGCTTGAAAGTCGAAATTTAAAAACGCGTCAGTTTGTTCAAATCGTTTATGACCATGTGCAGGTTGAAAGTACTGTAATAAATGCATAGATCAATTTAGTGTGATCACGCTGTGGATCGTTTAGATATCGAGTATAGCAGTACAACCTTCCGCTCCTTTTGGGGGGCGCAGGGGGGGATTCCTGGCAGTGACCGTGAGGACCCAGGGCCACACAACGTAGGGAATATAAATATATACATAATCGAGTACGGGGATGAGCTAATCCATACGAAAACAAGAGAC
This sequence comes from Pangasius macronema, assembly GCA_037577455.1. NCBI lineage: Eukaryota > Metazoa > Chordata > Actinopteri > Siluriformes > Pangasiidae > Pangasius > Pangasius macronema. The sequence continues at coordinate 5,127,205 of CM074961.1, forward strand.
ATCCAAAATAACGCCTGCAACTACTTAGCACAAGCTTGCTAAAGATTCCCATGCAAACAGGTTTACTTCAAATACGCAGTCACTCGAGGCAACAGAACGAGACGGAACACACCGGAAACACAGAAAAAGGACATGTGCCAGCAAATTTCACAAATTCAAACGAGTACAGCTCAGGTTTGCTGTCAGGTTTAGTGACCAAATGTGCAGTCCGATGGTGTTTAGAGCAAATAAATACCCCCCCCAAAAAAAGTGATCATCCACTACAAACAAGAACGCAAAAAAAAAAACAAAAAAAAAAAACTGGAGCATATAAACCGATGACGTACTGTAGAGCGGTGTTTTCCTTCTGTCTGACCGATGAAAAGATCTACAAGTACTCAAATATGGTGGGGAAAAAACGATGACGATTACTGATCATTGATAGAAATTTACAAATATTAGTTACAGTCACAATAAAGCTCGAGTGACCAGATATATATATATAAAAAAAGGAGCATTTAAAGGAACTGTAATATGTATCTCTCAAAATCTCTGGAGTGTCTGAAGCCTTAACGGCAGGGCCACCTGAATGCGCATCAACGAGAAGATAAACATTCACTGGTGACTGCAGCGCAGGGAAGTGCTCCTTCAAGAGGCACAGTGGCTCCACTTACAAAAAGTCTTNTTCCAAACGTCTCGGAGTCCGCACGTAACAGCTACGTGACGCAAAGGCGTAGGTACCGCTCAGCGCGTCTCGGACACTAGGATGCGCCGCGGCTAACAGCTAGAAAGGGGAGGGACGTGAGAGAAGAAAAAAAGGGTTTCTGCGTTTTCTTGTGGGAACTACTGGAGTGAGAGTTTTGACCCTTCACCCCTACCACGGGATCCACAGTATTCGGACGGGACACGGGTGACGCGTTCCAAAATATTACGGACTGAAAATAAATGGCTGTTATTAACTCTTGAGAACTCAAGATTAAGGTCTGTACAATAAGACATCACTGATGTCATAGTAAAAAAAGGATTCTGTACATATATATACACACACATGTACATAATAATAATAATAATAATAATTAAAAAAAACAAAAAAAAAACAAAAAAAAACAAACAGGAATAGAATTTCCAATGAGGCTTTGTACATGGTCCGAGTGTGAAGTTTTAGCGAGGCGTTTTGTTTTCACTCAGACTGCAGCGCTGTGTGCTGATGTAGCGCGTGGCTTGCTATGTAGCTGCCTGAATCGCTGAAGTCAGTAACGGAGACGGCCATTTTGGTGCTGGTGAAGTCCACGGCCATGCTGCGCTCGTTGAGGAAGGGCTCGGGCAAGCCCATCTTGAGCCTCTTAGCGGGGGGCCTCTCGCACTCCTCGCCGCACACGTTCAGCTGCCCCAGGTCCGAATGGTAGAAGCCAGCGTCCAGGAGGTTGAGGCAGTCTCCGTCACCGTTGCCGGAGAAGCCGAGCGGCTCGCTGTGACTCAGGGAAGCGCGGTGGAGGCCGTCGAGCGGCGAGAAGCTATACGAGTCCAGGCAGCCCACGTCGCTGGGGTTGCACACCGACGCCACACTGCTGGTTAGCGCTGTAGGTTTACACACAGATGATTTAGGTCAAGTCTCCAGCTCTATATACGCAACAATAACTCATGGGAGGTTAACCAATCTGATACACTGATTGATTAATTATGCCTTAATGTCCACCTTGACTTACTACCAGACAACCAAAATAATTTCTTATAATTTAAGATCTTTTAATGTGAATTGCAATAGAACTTAAATGAGTTTCTATTTTGATTTTTCAAATTAGTTTATGCTCGTCTAAAGAACGTGTGCAATTCAATGGCTTTTGATGTGGCTAAACCCATATTAACAACAATAAAATGATGAGCATCGAAACAACTGGGTTCCTAAATTGGGTGAATAATTGTGACAAATTTTGCCACGTTTGCCATTATTAGATCTAGCATTTGACGAGACACTCGCCATGTCATAGCAGCGTTTTCGAGGTGTAAACCAGGTGTAATTTAAAGGTTTAGATTTAAAAGTGGTGCAAAAAAGTATGGTTTGTGATGAAGCGGTGGGTTTCGATGAAAAAGTGACATGGAGCGCCTAGTCTCTGACTCCGTGGTGGCGTGAACTCACCGGAGAGGTCGCTGGCGGTGATGGAATTGAGGATGTTGAGCTGCTGGTCAGCTGAGGCCTCTATCCTGCCGCTGCTGCTAGAGCAGACAGAGCCTGAGCTGTCCACCAGACCCTCGGCTTCATCCACCAGTCGGTCCATTAGGTCCCTGCAGAACCCATAAAAAAAAAAAACAAACACACATCAGCTTCTACAACAGCACGAGACGCTAGAGACTTTTTCCTCGGTTTCACATCAGGAGGAACGTATGAGAAACTCACGTTACACCAGGATAGCTGCTGAACTTCTTTTTTCCAAACCGGTTTTGCTGGACAAAGAAGTCAAAGCGTTCGGACTTTTTCCACATGTAGTAAAACGCAACGCATTCTGCCACTGTCCTCGTGTGCACCTTGAGAAAAGCAGTTAAAGACCAGTTAGGAGCAGATCCAGTGTTCTCGTTGTTATTGTCTTGAAACATGCCTCATTGCCAGCCCAAATTTAACATGAATAAAACTTTGTACATTTTTTTGTGATGGGGAATGTTGATATTTTAATGGAACTGTCCTAAGCGTTTGCTTGCATCAGCAAAGGCCATACAGCGAGAGAGCGTGTAAATGATTTCGTAAGCCAAACTACACGACACTTTCCTACCAAATCACATTCCCAAATGTTCACGGCAGAGGATTTGCGTTTAGTGCACCCCGCAAAACTCCACAAAGTTCCGGACGTTGGCAAAATGACAAAGGTGTAAGAAAATGACTGTAATTACAGCACTTCCACACCAGAACTATGAAATGATTAAGACTCGCAACATTTTGATTCAATTCGTGTGTACGTTCAAAATAATTATTTAAACTTGACAATGTAACCTATGTATAATGTTCACCTTAGTGAGTCTCCTTTTACGCAAAAGGATTAAAAGCTAACTGGATTTTAAGAAATACCACGGCTCTTGTGTAAATATGTTTGTATCCAGCTTGGTAAGTGAAACCCAGTAGTGACGGTCTGTGTCTTACTTTGTGTTTCTGAATGAGGTGGAAATTCTTCTCATACAAAAGGAGCGCGTGTTCGAAGTTTCTGCATTCCTCTTCGGTCCACGGGAGCATTTCACCTGAAAGGAAATACGCGTTAGTTCCGTTCTGCTCATGTACCCGACCCACCCGGTGCTATTTAACAGTGCACAAGCCAACGTACCCTTTGATGACTTTTCTTTGCTGCGATACCTTTCGAGAGCTTCGTGGACGTTGTAGTTGCATTTAACAAGCTCATACAAAGCCTGCGGGGAAACAACGACGTCAGAATGTTCAAAAAAACAGCCTCTCCGATGATGTAACGTCGGACAGGTTCATCCGAGGAATCAGCAAAATTCCAATGACTTGATGGATGTTCAACCTCTACAGCAAAACTGGAAATCTTACCTGTTCATTGTCTTTAACGAGACCCTTTCGGTCCCTCATAGCACCATCAGCACATGAAAAGGAGGCTTCGTGCAAAAAGTCTTTCACTTTCGACTCTGGTAGTACGTCGGGCTGCCACAGTAACTGATCTTCATTCTCGTAAACTGGGGATTTAACGAAATCATGTTAAACATATCAGGGAACCTCAACGTTGTTAAAAGTGCTACGTGCCTTAATAAGGGTAGCTGGTATTTTAATTCATATTCACGTAACGTTTCCATGAGAGTCACTCGTTTTTAACCAGAACTCTGGTTTTATGTACCATTCCACCTTTTGTTGCATGACCTTGTGACACTACAGCTTTCAACTCGCACTCCAACGTGTCAAACCATTCACAACTGAATCTTCTCATGAACATTAGCAACTTACCCTTCTCATGTTCATTATAACAGGCAAGGGAGGGAATTTCAGCTTGATACTGAGATCCAACCATTATTTCCTGTTGAAATGTGATAAAAAAAAATTTAAACACACTATATACACACACAACAAGCAATTCCTTAATATCACAGTAACATCTAGCATATAAAGCTTTTTTTTTTAAATTTGGGTAAACTGACAAAAATTGTAGCTGCTACATTAAAAAGCAATTTTCCAGCACTATCCGATCTTACAGCAGCAGCCAATTACAAAATGTGTGAGGTGTCTATTTTATGCAATGTATAATTAAAATAATGGCTAGTTCCTGAAATCTCATAGCTTTAATAAGTCTGGAGTGGTTTCGCTTTGGAAATTATGGCATCCGCTGCCTTTTTGCCAGAACTTGGATTTCGGTTTTCAGCCAGGATCTAACGACATTAGACAGTTTCCTGAAAAGCCGAGGCTCACCTTTCGAGAGTCCTCTGTGTTCAGACCATCTTCCTCACCTTCAGACTCTTTGTCTCCATCGTAAATGGCGTTGGCTGCAGGAGCAGAAGAAATGGAGTGAAATGCTAGATATTATTTCTAGGCTGCCTTACAGAAATCCTCACTGATGGACCATTTCAGTTAGATAGCACGGCCACACTTAGTACTGCCATTCCCAGTTTTTATATTTACACTTCCCTTCTATTTTTACAACTTAAATAATGGAGATACTTGGACGCGAGTCCATCTCGACAGTCATTACCCCTGACATTTCTGTACTCAACAGAAGCACATCTTTCCTCGTCACGTGGTAATGTAAACACGTAATGTAAACACGGCCATAAACATGTAAAAATGGATTTTTATCACGCCGTATAGTTAAATGGACTTCCCAGAGATTGTATTAGAAATTATTTACATTTAGCACGGTCTCAGATCTCAGCTCTGCTTGCTGTTTACACAAAACAGCCTCAACTAGTCAGGATCATGGTTCCTAACAGATTTCTCAACCTTTAATACGGACAAATTTAGGAATAGGAATATTCACAAGGACAGGCATACTGAAGAAAATTGGATTATGGCTGATCGTGTTTTGCATGCAGGTTAGCCACATGAAACCCAACGCAAAACGTACAAATGGTGTTGGCAGGATTTTGAATATTAAAGTTTGCATAATTTGGTTAAAAACAGGAAATGTTATATTAGACCAGGGCCCCTACGTCTCAGACTGTACAAAATACAATTACTGTAGATCTCAGACA
>CM074961.1:5132461-5142840 GCA_037577455.1 Pangasius macronema
GGAGAGAGCTACTAGAGACACGTCAGAGCCGAGACATACCTGTCCAGCACGTGTCTATGGCAATTTCTAAAAACATCCGTCACGCAGCAGCAGCACCGTGATGTTAAACGGATGCACAAGCTTGGTTAGGACTCTCTAAACCTTTGACACTCATCATGGGCTGCATCTCAAATCAGAAAACTACGACCTCACATTTACTACTAAACTAGAATATTCAGAAGATACAGATTTTTTTTCTTAGATTTGAATGCTACATTTAAAAAAAAAAAAAAAACTCAGTAAATAATTATAATAGGGAAATCAGTTAAAAAACAAAAAATAGAGCACAAGTATGGGATTTAAGACACAGCTCCAGTTTCTTCAGTGTGTTGCAGACATTGCACGACAATTTCCGTACTATTCACTACGCAAACTCGTTACGTTTGTAGGACATGAACGATAACATGTCAATAGGAAATGTGGGATTTGTGCGACAGAGATTTTCCATACACAATAGAAAGCATAAACCCAGCCTTACAAAGCATACTAAATCTACCGGCCCATTCAGAGTGTTAGCCAGCACATCACCTTTTCTTAACATGTCTCTCTCTCAAAAAAATAAAGAAAGAAAAAATAAAAAGCTGACCACACAAACTAAAGACAACGAATGTTTATCTACCTATACCTGGGCATAACTGTCATTACTGAGCAGAGCTGTTTAGTAAATGATGCTTGAGTGGAGGTGTAAATTGGTGTAAAAATCAGTTTCTCGTTGTTAGCAAAGACAACACTTACAGCGAAGAGTTCTGGGAAAGAAATCGGTGGTTTCATGAGAAGTCACCGACGGCGTGAGGTCATCAGCAGAAGACTGGGTTTCTTCGTCATCTCCAGACAGGAGATCTTTAGCAATCTCCTCCTGTTCGAGGAAAACAGAAATTGCTCAATGGGCTTATACTCAGATGTGTCATAACGCATTAAACCGGTGAAGCTGTGAGGTGTTACAGGGTACAGATATCAGCTTTCATTAATCTGAATGGCTCATATCCGCTCACAGAAGACACCCCAAAACTAGTTTGTTACAACGCAAAGACCAATACTGTGATAACGATTAACAAACAATGGGCCTCATTTATCAAGCTGGATACACACAGATTTATCTGCAAATTGCCTGTACAAGAAAGTACACGAGAAATTTGGTATTCATGAAAATCCCGTAATTTCGGGGAAAAAAAACGTTCGGGGTCCTACTCGTGCTCATGAGAGTGTGTAAATGTGTACATAGGATGAATAACGTAAACCTCGATGGATCAGCTACAAATCATAAATCACAAATAAATATTATGAAGATCACAAAGAAATATTATACATGAAAAAAAGAAAAGAAAAGCAGGCTAAAGTAAGACCAGTTACTCAGTTAAGAATGTCACTATATAACAAGAAGACAGGCTGTGGAGGTGTACAAGTCACTTCCGTTTGCCACGACATCATCTTTTACCGCTGTGCAACACTTTACAGTACAAAGTGACCGATGTGGTACGTCTCTGCTATGTGTCATACACTCCCTAGTGTGTGGCGGAACCATTCACTTCCTGAGGACATAATACTCTTCTGCTTTTCTAACATGGCGTCGGGAGAGCCTGAGGGGTTTCTGGTCATCTCCGTGTGATGTGCTTGGTGTGCAGCTGTAAGAGCTTTGCCTTCTGTCGAGTTCTGTGGGCATCACCAAATGTAAATTAGCTGTGCCATGAATGTGCCCGGTAATCTGAAGGTGATTGACATTCATGCGCGCGCATGTTGAAATGAAATCGGTGTTTCTGAAAGGATTTAAAATCCGGCGGAAATTTTTAGTTCGGTCTTGCATAAAAAAAAAATGACACAGAACTGTACGAAAACTGGGCATTGATAAATGAGGCTCCATATATTGTGGGGTCCTATCTGCAACAGGTGGAAACAAAATTAACTTGAATATAAACCAGACACAATCACATTCGAGCGTATCAGAAAACATCTAACATACCTTGTCTAATGTCATGTCGGGTAACTCGTCTGTCAGTTCGACCGAAGAGCTGTCTGCACTCGAACCTCCGACAGCGCTGACTGATGGTTCATACCTATACAAGGCAAGCAGCTCTTCCAATGGCATGTTCCCCTCCTGTTCAATAAAGCTTTGTTTAATTGGGCTCACGGCATACGTGGTAGTGGCGAAAATAAATCGATAAGCTCTACCTTCTCCAGATCTGCGATCTCCGAACTCCCATTTGACTCCCCTTCTCGCATCTCCTCTTCCTCTAGAGTGTGCTCGTCGTCGTAGTCATGGACCAACATGTCGGCTGTTGGGTCAAAATCGTGATCTTCCGATGACAAAGAGCCAACTGGCAAAACAAGACAAGTGCGCTTAGTTATAAAGATAATTAAATCCCGTTCAGCATTTAGCTGTCTTCATGGTATGAAACACAGGATGCTCACTGTAATAATCATACAGAAAATGTTTCAACAAAGAAATGTCACAGAGACGAAGCCTGGAATTAATTTCTCTCTCTCTCACACACATACACAGTTAGGTCCAGAAGTATTTGGACAATGACGGAGATTACGAAGATACACATACACATACATAAGTACTTTTAATACACTAAATGTATTTTTTAATGGCTGTAGGACTGATCATTTTACATCAGTAGATGACTCAATGTAAATACAGGGGAAAAGAAATCAAGGTTTTAGACAACAGATAACTCAGATGAAGATTTAAACAAAGTTTACCTGGGCTTGTACTTCCCAAGGAAGCCTGGAAGACAAAAACAGGCAAAAAAAAAAAAGTGTTAGATCACATCATATAATTTAAACAACCCCTACGTGACAAGCGTGTCCCTGAACGTGGGTTAAAAGAGCTCTTGTAGATTTTTTAATACTTCTGAAATGTATTTCAAACGCAGATGAACCCGTCAGGTAAGAAGTGAACGGAGCTCTGTGGGAAAATGTGTTGAGTGGATGGCGGGCATTTATAACCCAAGTTCCATCTGATGCCTGGACGCTTAAAAAACTCTCTTTTAAGTTCTCTGTACAGTTATTTTTTACAGTCTGGGAATATTCACTGCGCTGTATCGAGGTCCGAAACCGTGTTATACATACCGAAACCAATTTAGTATCGACTCACTATTACATAATGAAGATGAACGCTTTTGCCATCTGATGTCGTCACTTTGCTGAGGCAATCTAGCTAACAGGCTAGAGCTCGGTAAAAACACTACAGTATTACTCAAGTAAAATCATTTCCAAAAAAATTCTGTAGGCAATACGTTTACAGGAAATAATTCATTCGTTCTAAAGACACCATACTACCGCGTAAAAATACAACCGTATAGAATAAAACAACTGATGAAGCAACCGCGGCTATCTACACAGATAGCGAAAAGGGGCTAACCATTTAACAGGCGAAGAAGCATCACTAGCCTATAGCTTAGTTAGCAAGCCAGCTAGCCGCTAAATGGCTGCCTGGAGCGAGCTACCAAAAGCTGACGCCGAACACCGACGCCCGGCCTAAAACCAGGATCAGCGTTCAGCCGTCTTTATAGCGTCGGAAACCGTCATTTTTCAAACAAAAACGGCATTTCGTAAACATAAGACGTTCACTGTAATAATGGTGTAGAAAATGTTCGACATACAGCTCAAAAAGACGAGAAATTAACGCTAAACAAACGTAGCCTAGCCCGTCTTTTTTCAATCTTACCTCCGCCATATTGGTACCTTTCGGACACTAAACGGGCTTTTTACGCTGGAGCCCGGATTGTAGCAGCGCACCAATAGCATGAGCGTATTCTCGTGCTCGCTGCTGATTGGCTGAAAGCTTTTAAACGCACGGCGGTTCACGGTTTGTTCGACGCTGCTGACTGGGTTCACTACAATCATACCTTTTATTTCCCTGCACATCCAGGATTCACTAGCTGCATAACTTAAGTATCAGTCACTCAAGTGGTAAAGCTTAATCACAATAATTCATTAACTGAGAGTTGTTCAGTTTGTCTTCAGTGAAAATAAATCAGCTTGGAAGTACAACTCTGACATTCAAGAGCCAGATGTGTAAAATTTCATAATTAAGCATTCAGTTACCACTTATACCGCCAAGGTAAAGAATAAAACACGACAGGGCGTGCTGTTATAGGAAAATAATCAACGTCACGTGATGCAACGTGTTGCCCATTACCCCAGAAGTTGACGGACTCCTGAGCGTTGCAACAGAAACCAGTTCGCCCTATCGTCTGGAGATCACGAGTTCAAATCCCAAAAATACCACAGCCATCTGTGGCTGGGAATCCAAAAGAGCAAATATTGGGTGTAGGAGGGGGCATCCTCTCTCTCCTATCAATCACTAACCAATCATAGGCACCCGTGAGCACATGTATGTGGAAGGGGGCGGATAGCGCTTTCCTCCGAATGGGTTACGTGCCACTGTGATGCAGCAAGAGCAGTTCATAAAGATGTGGTGTTTCAGAGTAAGTACATGACAGCCCCCTCCCAAATTGGTAGCCATCATATAATAGGAGATGGATGGGAATTGGCCAAGACTAAATTAGGGAGAAAATCTGTTGGGGGGGGACCCAGAAGTTGATTATTTTCCAATAACAGCGCAGTCCTCTACAATCTTTATTACTTAATGACATGTCATGCTTTTTTAACTCTTGACTTTAGACAGTTTTATTGTTGTGTAACATCTGTGAGACAAGTTAATTCCTGTTATCTCTTCCATTATATCAAGAGCATGTCCCAAAGTGTTTAGTCCTCTTATACCATAGCCAAAACACTTTTTATTTATTTTTATTTAAAGGTCGGTGCCAGTTATCATTTATAACAACTAAAAAAAAACAGGGTTGGGGGGAGTCTGGAGCACAGGGAACACCCGGGACAGGGTGCCAACCCATCACAGGGCACAACTGCAAACACATACACACACTATGGACACTTACATTTATGGCATTTGGGCCCAGGGCCCAGCAGTGGCAGCTTGGTGGTGCTGGGATTTGAACTCTCAACCTTCTAATCAGAAGTCCAACATCTTAACCATTGAGCTACCACTTCCCATGGATAAGTTGGAAATGTCTACCCAAAGCATGGGGAGAACGTACAAGCTCCGTACACACAGGGTGGAGGTGGGACTCGAACCCCGAACCCCAGAGGTGCGAGGCAACCGTTAACCATTAAACCACTGTGCCCCTCCGTAACAACGAACTCTCAATCAAAATCTCAGTCAGGTTTTATAATAACCCTGTAATAGGCAGTTGAGAGCCGATATCATACAGTCACCCAGCAGCTTTCTGAGCAGTTTTAGATGTATCTTTGTTCAACTGTGTTCAATACAGCAGGTGAGAAATTGTGCTGTTTACACGTTTGCATGTGCACTTTATGTAAAAATGTGTAGTCTCCTGTAGTTCTGTTTTGTTTTATGCAGCACCATGGTCCTGGAGGAACGTTGTTTCGTTTCAGTGTGTACTAACTAGCTGGTTGAAATGACAATAAAGCCACTTGACTTGACTTGAGTTTCCCATCACAGAAGAGCCAATATCATTAACCAGGGTTGCCAGGTTTCAGCAAAAGGTCCATCCCAAATACATCTCAAAAACCACACAAAAGACCTGAAATTTGCCCAAAAATATTAAGGCATTTGAAAAGTGAGACACCTTTTTCTTTTTTCTCAGTATTTGTGCGGGAATCAAGGTCACCGTGGTGCGCACACATTTCTGACGACTGGATGTTATCCACTCCATAATCACCCTTTCCCTCTGCCATTATCTACTATATATCTTACAAAAGAAATGGTTCTGTACATCATAGACACACACTGTCTGCACTTACACGTTTTCTTTGTTTACAGAAATTTATTAGATTTAATTCCGATTATCTGCTGTAAAACAATAGATTGGTGGTGCGGGTATTTTTAAACTAACCCTGACAGCCCTGTCATGAACTGTCTTGTCTGCTGATCCACTGAAAATGTTCAAAAAGTGCAAGCATGGAGCAGCATGGAGCAGCGTGGCTCCTGCCATAATTGGCCCCATTAGTGATTGTTGCAGTTCCCATTTTTGACCACTAGGTGTAACTAGGTAATAACTGCCTGTGTGTGTGTGTGTGTGTGTGCAATACCTAGAAAGGTGAACATATCAGTGAAACATCAGCTTACATCTGTCCAATAGCACATTTTTTTAAATTCCTCAATCAAAAAATTAGTAATTAGTATTTCAACAGAATTTAAAATAATTGGAGTTTAGACTTTATGAAGGTGTATAGTTGTTGAATCACCTGCTCCTATATCCTCTGTCCTGAACACTATCCTGTGTGTCAGTGTATCAATTAATATGATAACGTCCTTTACTATAAGCTCCACAGCTAAGCAATATATTAATCAGCATGTTCGTAATGCTTTCATAATGATCAGGCCAACTAAAGTCATACTGCACTGATTACTGAATAGCCACTAATAATGGTAATAGTTATGTGTATATTAACATCTTGTTAACTCATTGTGTAAATTAATATCATGAAAACCTTCAAAACTTCAAACTAGTTAAGTAACGTGGGACAATATGCAATTTGCAACGTGAACCCAAGTTGCTTTGACATCACAGGATTCAAACCAAACTAGTTTATCGGCATATTCTTTTAAAAATAGGTATGATGGTCATCTTGCTGGAGGATGATCTGTAAAATGGATCAGCAATTTTTAAAGGTCCAATCAGTGAAGTTTATGCTTCATTCTTTCCTGATGCATTAAGGATGAATTCATCATTAAGAAAGCATTAGTTAATTATTCATATACTGATTATTTGTGGACCATGTAGTAAAGTGTTACCGTTAATGTCTACACATTGTGTTTACACATATTTACAATTTATTTTGGTTTTTAACTTAATTTGAATCTATTTATTTCTGTAAAGCTGCTTTGTGACAACGTCCATTGTTAAAAGTGCTATACAAAAAAAACAAAACAAATAGAATTGAATGGTGCTGTAGGTGAGAGTTATGCTGCATAATTGCTTAGACTAACCTACATTCACAATATCCTGACAATATTTCCATTGGCTACACCCGTCTGCTATTATATTTCAGTAAACCAGAGTCTCTGCTACCTCCTTTTGCCTTCAGGTTAAAGCCGTGCTACCTAGTGACGTCAAATGCAGTGAGCATAACCAGCTGGAGGAGTGACGCTGTCACATTTTTGATCCTCCTCCTTTTTAAATGCTGAATGCACAGCTAACAGACTTGGTAGTTAGAGAGTCCATTTGCAACATGACACACACCGATAGGCCTGACAACATGGATAAGACAAAGTGATTACCTTTTAGGACTGTGAAACTATCTTTCCTTTAGAATCTCACTTTAGAGGCATAAACGTAAGTCGAGACAAAATATTCCAGATTTATTGGGCCTGCTGGTTTGTGACACAGTGGAGTGATGGAGATCGAGTCTATGGCAGCGAACACTGCACTGATCAGGGCTAGAGAAGGTAAGACAGCTTTTATTTGACAAAGAGGAGAAACGTGACGTAAATTACATTCATGATTTGGGTTGAGTATGTATGCAAAGTTTAGAGAATTTAACATGTGTATAGAAATAGATAGAAATAGGCTACATGTCTTATTGAAAGTGGCCTCAGTTTAAAGTTAAAGCTGTTTTCGTAGCAGTGTTGCCTTTTAGTTTCGTTTCCTTACCTGTTCTTGCAGACGTCTACGCAACTTAGACTGTAATCTTTTTACACCTCATCCAGGCTGTTTTAGTGACTCTAGGAGTTGACTGGTGAGATGTTTGCATGATCACAATACAACTCCAGGCCCCTAGACTTACTATCACATATTCAAAATATTCAAAATGGCCCATGACTGAAATCCATGACATGTTGTGTACTAAGCCAGTGCTCAGAAATGCATATGAAGAGATTAGGCCTTACTCTGTAATATTTGAAATCGTAACATTGCTGTTTCTTTCTTTCAGAATGTACACTTTCATTTTACAGACACAAATATGTTTTCTTCATAGACTTCCTTGCAAGGTTTAATAGGAAACAGCTCATTCTGCATTTTTTCCCTCTGGCAGTCCTTGCCCATAAAAGAAGCACGTCATAACACTCAGGAAACAGATACAAATCTGATGCCCTAAGGTCGCAAACAGGTTCGACTCCTTCTCTCGCAGTTGTGATTGGTGTGTATTTGTGCGAGAACTAAAATTAGAAGGATAAATCGTGAACCTGACGGTTGAGTCATAAAGCAACAAGTGAAGCAACAAGTCTTCATACTGTCAGAACACAGCATTTTCAGCATAGCTGGACATACACTATATTTGATCTTTATGAAAATGTCTTCCAATGTTTTTGTGTGTGTGTGTGTGTGTGTGTGTATAGGTGTATAGCTAACTACACCTAGGTGTATAACCTAATGCAAAATTCAGAAGAGTGTGTGCACCAGAATCTTTCATCATACACTACTGAAATATAACCCGAATCATAACAGGTGTCAGATTCAAATCTCACACCTCATTTAACTCCATCTTACATCTTCACAACTGCAGGCTAATATATTTTTAAACAGGAAATCAGTTATTTCAACACTACAAACAGGAGGAATATTATTATTTTTTATTCGTCTGGTGGTGTGTTCCAGATTTTGGGACCGGAGTTAACTTTTCTCCACTTTTTGCTGATCCTAAAACTTTATTTCTAGTTGTGCGATATCCAGAGCTGTGTACTGGAGTTACCCAGGCGTTAAGAGTTTTCAAAAAGGAAGGTGAATTGAGAAGTTTAATCTCAGACCACTCAGGTTTCCAGGATGCAAGCGGAATGCAGGTGTGGCGTTCACACGCATCTGAAAGTGGTGCTATCTCTAACTTTCTTCCCTTACTTCCTGCAGCTATTTTTAACTTGAGCATTTATTATTATTATCTATAGCAGTTGATATCTGGGATGCTTGAGAACTCGACGGTCAACAGTTTTAATAACCAGGCATCTATTTAGTCATTATAAACATAGACACTAAGACATTTGTGCATTTCGAGATATTTCAAGTCGGCTTTGAGAAGACGGTTGGGTATTTGTTTTAGACGGACTTGTTTCTGGCTGCTTACGTAAACCACACGACCGATTCGTGCACACAGTCGACACTTAAAGCGTTAGAATAAATAATAGAAAGAAGACAGAGGCTTGTGTGGAATTTAAAGAACTAAACGTAGACAGTGTGAGGTAGACGCTTGCACACATTTCATGCTCAGGTTCACAAAAAAAGACATGACAATGGTGTAGGTGAGCTGAATCAATCAATCAGTTGTAGCTAGACTCGCAGAAGAAAAGTCAGACAAAAAAAAAAAAAAAGTGTCGGGTAACTAAATCAGGATTCTCCACACTTTTGATCACGCTCAAATCTCGACACCTAAACCCAAGAGTGGAAAATACTTGATTATTGTAGTTTGTCACATGACAGTATTGGAAGCTTTGTACGGTACTCAAGTATTATAGAAATTGAATACTTGTGCTCTTATTCGAGTTATTCAAGAGAAACAAAATACTTTGTTCCTCTTCCAGTTTCATTTTGACCTTCAAAGTAATTTTTGAGTACTAAGAGATTTTTTTTTTTCTTTAGCAAGATTTTCTGCTGGAGTTAGCATACAGGATGAGATGTCTCATTCGCCTCCCACATATCACTCCTTAAAATTCCCCATCAATCCTAAAGAAGTATGTTAAGTTAACTTTAGGTTTGGTATAATAGCTAGTCAAATTAGCTCGCTAGTCGGGCTTTTGTTGCTAATCTGCCTTCACGTTCATTACAAAATGGATATTAAACAGTTGCTAACCAGCAAGTCAGACTCTAGTTAGTCATGCAGGGTCAAGCATAATGAACTTGTCATCAGCTAAAAAGATTGACTTTTTATGCTTGAATACTTAAGCGTAGATCCTTTTCGACTTTCCACGCAAGCCTTCATACGTCTACCTTTGAACTGACACAGCACCCATACTTTACTTCAGTACAGTTTCTCGGTAATTCTTCATAAACCAAGCAATCAGGAACACCAGACACCTGATTCAGGTGTGTTGTTAGTAGGGTGAAGGCAAAATGATTCTGCCTGGAGATCACTGAGGACCAGTTTAGGAAACAATGCTCTGTTGTGGTTTCAGAGAACTGGAATCCAGCCCAGTTTGGCGATATCCTTGCTCTGACACACCTCCCGAAACGATTATGAAGTAATTGATGAAAGCTAAAATGTGGACCGTTCAGGGGTTTTCGTAGAATGGTTTGAGAAACGTTGCCAAACAAAATACGAATGGTTATGTAAAGATTACCCAACTACTTCCTTGCATATTTTAAGTTTAATATGTAATATTCATTTCCATATATTTGCATATTTACAATTTTGAAAGATTT
>CM074961.1:5142958-5168949 GCA_037577455.1 Pangasius macronema
CTGCCCACTGCTCCGGGTGTGTGTTCACTACTGTGTGTGTGCACTTGGATGGGTTAAACACAGAGCACAAATTCCGAATATGGGTCACCACACTTGGCCACAAAGTCACTTCACTTCACTTCAAAGCAATTCACACTGTCGCATTAGGAACACCATTTCTGAAATATCAAGTTACGCAAACGTGAAGCAGAAATGTAAGTGTCATTGTGTCATATTTCGTGTAAGGATTTCTCAAAGAGCTAAGTGACATTTTGCTGCTTTTGCTACTTTCTCCTTCAAGCCTGCGAAACCCTTCTAAACATAAAACACACATGGATTAACACTGGGCTTAGAAAGAAACCCTGCAGGATCTCAAGCACTAGAACAATGGGTTATATCGTGTATAAACTACTACTAATTAGAGGTTCTGCATTTAATATATATAGGGTACGTTAACGCCTTTGTACAAAAGGTCAGATTTTCCACGAGTCTTATCCTTGTCATTGAAGCATGTGTTCAGGCGACACACGGATGGATTTGCTCTAACATGGATCATCAGGTTTTACACAAACTTGTGGAGTGTGTGCCGGTTCGAGTGCACGCTGTCATTAAAGCAGAAAAGGCGAGACATACCAAAATAAATGTAAATATTTCTACTTTTCACTCGTGTTATTGCTGATAATATCATTTGTAATGAGAACCTTTGTGTTAAATTGAAAAGAATGCCAAACGGAAGCATTTTTTTAACTAGTGGTCTAGTGAAACCAGTAGTATATGCAGGAAATGTGGGAATTTAATGTAACGCTTAAAGTGCAATGCATCGCTTAGAACGGCACAAAAGTACCACAAATCAAAATGAAATGAACCCTCGAGTGTACACTGTTAGACGTTAGATTAAAACTATGATTAGAATACCTTAAATAAACAACTCGCCTGCATGCTGATTGGTGAATAATAGGCTACAGAACTCTCCGTGTATGACTCCTGAGTAATACTAATGAGTTTGATCATGCACCTCATTGTTTTATGCATATATTAGGACAGTTGAGTGTGTATGAATATGTGAATTGTGTATAATACTATTAATTGTAATACATTGCATAATTAAAGCAAAGCAAGTGAAATAAACAAAATGGCTTGATAAACCTCGTTCCCAGTGGCATCCACCCTAAAACTCATTCATGAAGTCAAACATATGCTCATATAAAGCTCCTACCACACCTCTCTGTAGCCACGGTAACAATCCCAGGCATCTACAGTCGATTAACCTGAAGAACCAGGTACAAGCAAGAGTTCATTTCAAGGTATATTTATATTTTAACGTACAGCTAATACCTTAGCAGTGTTTGGTGATATGATCAGGGTGGCTGTACAGAGAAAAAAAAATTCCCGTCAGTTACAGATGCACAGAGCGAAGAACGAATTTCTGGTTTATCAGCTCATGAACTGGTCTTTTGATAGATTCCATATCTTTCATTTCGCAAAGGAAGTTGTTACCAAACCACCTTTTAGTGAGAACTGGTGCCTGTAATTTATGATGTCATGATTATTTTCTTTGTACTTTTTATCCAGTGATAGTTACGTTTAATATTGTGGAACGCCCACAAAAAAAAGTTAGTTCCTGTTAGCACTTACGTTATAGCAGCTTTAAACAATCATTACCTTGCCTCTCTTTTTCTCTCTTGCTAATAAGATCATAAATTCAGCTGGTCA
This sequence comes from Pangasius macronema, assembly GCA_037577455.1. Lineage (NCBI taxonomy): Eukaryota > Metazoa > Chordata > Actinopteri > Siluriformes > Pangasiidae > Pangasius > Pangasius macronema. Next base: position 5,144,651 of record CM074961.1, read on the forward strand.
TATTACTGAGAAACTGCAAAGCCATCCATGCTGAAGATCGTCTGTGGTGGAAAACGTACCTGACTGTTACAATGCGCTGACACTGGAGACTCCTTCCAAAAAAAAAAGTCTCATAAATACCTAGCAACCACTTTTTCATAGTAAAACGTTACTTTTTTGTATGTTTTCATGTTTACTATGAAATAGTCATATTATTTAGATTATGTACATATTTATTATTTCAATGTTTCTACTCAAGCATGTTATGTTTCCAGTAAAAAAAATACAGGAAGTGAGGGAAATCCATTTAATAATGGAAGGTTTAAATGCATTAAAAGCAGTGATGATAACACACAACACACATATTAAATATTTTAAATGTTAATATTTCGCACTGTGCATTAGGACCATACATGTGTTGCCTTTTCTATAAAATATAACCTGATACAAAAATGAAGAACAAATTTGCATATTTTTAATTCTGTCTTATATTTCATAGAAAGACGGACATTATTCTGCATTATTATCTGCTGTTATCTTTATTACTCATTCTTGAGCAAGATGACATTATTCTTCACTAACATACAGCATTTCAAGCCAAGGATCCCTCGTTCACATACATTGTTCTGCAATGTTAAGACCCTTCAGCTTTTAAAATACCAAAATACCAAATGTTTTTCTTCATTTTAAATACAGACAGAGCTCGCAAGTAAACCTTGCAGCATTCGGGGTTAGATTCAGGGCTCACGTTGTACGTAATTCCCTGTTCTCCCATGCTGACATGGACGGTTTCCCCTAATATGCATTTTTGCAATGATCATTTCTCTCATGTCGCTGAAGGTGGCGGTGGCAAACACAAAGGAAGAAGCAGGAGATGGCGGGAGCTGCTGCAGTTTCCTCACATTAACGAGTGTGCCCAGCTGGAAGGCACTATCAGTGAGTTGCTGAATGTTAAAGAATAAAACAAATGAGAAAGTGCCCGAGTTAATGCAGTGATGTGTGTGTTACAGAACGAGACTACTACAGCCTGTGTGTGGAACAGCCTATAGGGAAGGCGTTATTCCAACTTTACTGTGAGACAAGACCGGAGCTCAAATGCTGTATCGACTTCCTGGATGCAACGGTACGCACAGAGCCACTCGCCAAGTACCCTCCTCGCCCCACATCAGTGCCTGAATGCGCTCACTGATGCGCTTGTGGCTGAATGAGCACAAATCCCCACAGCCACACGCCAAAATCTAGCGGAAAACCTTCCCAGAAGGGTGGCAGTTATTATAACAGCAAAAGGGCGACTAAATCTGGAATGGGATGTTCAACAAGAACATATGGGTGTCATGGTCAGGTGTCTATAACCAGTTGGCCATGTAGTATATAAGTAAGGAATAAAATAATAATCAACAATCCTAACAACAGTCAGTAAGAGCATATCGCAATGTGTTTTATTCCACTTATACCACAGTATCCGCCAAACAAGTTACATATATTGGCTTAATAGCTACAAAGTCAACAAGGAAGTGGTCTTCAAATGGAGACTGACAATTTTTTCGTGACTGTGACCTCTGGGTAGTTACGATTTATTTCAATTCTTCAAAGAAAACTTTACTATACTAACAATCACACCTAATTTAAACCCATTTATGCAGAGTGTTCACTATACAAGTCCCTGTGTTTTTTACTATTAAAAAATATTTACAATGTATATTAATATAAACCTATGATTACTGTCCGATCTGCTGTTATAGACATTTAATCAGCACCTTCTGACTAATAAGAATTGAGCATTCGACAGCTCTGATAAAGCAATGTTATGAACAACTTTAACTAGCTGTTGAGGTCTTTGCCTCTGTTTGTTTTGCTCAGGAAGAGCATGAGGTCATACCAACCGAGAAATGGAAGAGCTTTGGGAATGAAATTATTTCAAAGTATCTCAACACAGAGGTAAACGAATCTAAATAAGCAACACACTGCACTGAATGTACTTTTTTTTATTAATTAAAAATGCATATATATCTTCCAACACTAGACACAATAGTATTGAACTAGTAACCCTAACCCTAACCCTAGTAATACCCAGGGGTTAAACTGGATCTGGAGAGCTCCTTCACCTTTAGCTTATGTAAACAGGAAGCTTTGGTAATATATAATTTGATTAAAATGTAAATGATATATAACAGAGATAATGACAATAAACTGAAAAGGTGAGCCTGTAAGTAAGCCTGTAAGGTTTCAAGATGTTTTAGGTAATGACTTGAACTTTTCTCGAACTTACTGGCTGTCTCAGTCTAGGGCATTGGTCATGCTAAAAATGGTCTTGTTCTTGACCAACGGTTTCTAAAGAAATGTTTGCATTGTCTTTTCTTTTCACATGCAAAATTGTTTTAAATTCATTTATCTAGAAAACACTGGACACAGTGTTGGTGCAATGCATAAATGAAGCCAACTAGTTGAGATAAAGGCTTAACCTTGAAAAGGATTTGGTGGTTTTTGGTATCAATCTTGACACGCTTTCATTTGGACTCTGGATCTTGACTCGGTCTTGGCTTGTTCTTGGCTAATCCTGGTCCTGGACTTATCTTGAACTTGCCAATGGCGCACTTTAACAAAAAAACCATACACGAGCTCACAGAGTCCCATGATTGGTTAGTGTCACAGTGATTGACAGGGGAGAGAGTAACACCATCCCTCCCACCCAACGAGAAAGGACAGTTATGCTCTCTTGGACCCAAACTTGCAATCTCCTCATGATAAAGCAAAAGTAGAGCTCCCCTAAATCCTTATTTAACTCCTGGTAATACTAACACCAAATGGAAAATGTTGTCAGTATGTTAAACCTAGACTAGACAGGATCATAGCACATGCAAACACAATGTCTGTAGTTATATAAAGATTACTACACTGGCATCCGTACATCTCTAGTTTTTATTTTTGTTTATATTAGCTTATGTATATGTTCAGTCTCCTCAATTTGTTCAGGAGATACCAGATAACCATCGGAAGATATGCAAGCAGAACCTGGAGCGCAACATTTCCTACAGTCTCTTCAGCGACTGCAGAAAGTGAGTCTCTCTCTGCAGATAGAAGACAAGGTCTTGCTTTGTAAGTGCACTGACAGAAATATCTATTGTGACCACACATTTAACTCTTGGGATTTCTTCCTCCAGAGCACTACATGACTATTTAAGCAAAGAGCCTTTCAGAGATTATCAGAAGAGCATGTATTTTGACCGTTTCCTGCAGTGGAAGATGGTTGAAAGGTGAGCGATTTGATCATACACGTCTGCGTTCTTTTAAAAATAACATGAAATATACAGCTTAAGATGACATAGCATATCCATCCATACAGGAAAACAAGCTAAACACACGTTTCCGCCCACAGAAACCCAGTCACGAGGAACACATTTCGAGAATACCGGGTTTTGGGAAAGGGAGGCTTTGGGGAGGTAAGCATACAGTCAACAGTTGTATTCACACATTCCAAAAGTGATCCAACTTTTATGTAAATGGGTGTAAGTAAAACAGCAATCTCTCTGCAAGGTGTCATTACCAAATCTCAAAATGAAACTATGCGCCATTCACCTGACACTTCACTCCGCAGGTATGTGCGTGCCAGGTTCGGGCATCGGGTAAAATGTACGCCTGTAAGAAAATGGAAAAGAAGCGCATCAAGAAGCAGAAGGCAGAAATTTTGGCTCTCAATGAGAAGCAAATCCTGGAGAAAGTTAACAGCAGATTTGTGGTGAGGATTTCTACCATATTTCAACCGTATCAGTGAAATTGTCCATTTCTTTTATTTAAGAAAGTTGTTCTGCGTTTCTGTGCATCAGGTCAGTTTAGCTTATGCGTACGAGACCAAGGAAGCTCTTTGCCTGGTGCTGACACTGATGAACGGAGGAGATCTGAAGTTTCACATATATAAGATGGGCATTCCAGGACTTAGCAAGGACAGGGTGCAGTTTTATGCAGCTCAGGTCCTTTGTGGCCTGGATCATTTTCACCGAAACAATATTATTTACAGGTATGCTGCTTGAACAAGCTTACCTAAATCGAATTTACTTCAAGCTCTGGAAGTATAACCAACTTCAATGTCATTTCAGGGATTTAAAGCCTGAAAACATCCTCTTGGATGATAACGGTTAGTGCATCCATCTATACACATTAAATACGTGAAATAAGGTTCAACTGCTGCATGCTGTAAGGCAGACTTCATCTCCCGTAGCATAGAACAGCTTACTTGTGAACTGACGTTTATGAGGCAGGACATATTTTCGTTTCTGTTTTTAGCCTCCGCTTGCTAGGCTACTCACAGCATGCCTTATTTAAACTCAGACAAGGAAATAATTCAGGAAAGCACAGACCATCATGCGTGTAGTTCTTATCTGCTTACGTTCTATTTTAAGGTTCAGGAACAATGATTTGAATTCATTTTCTCCATTCAATCTGACTCACAGTCACTCTGCTTATGTAATTATAAGTTCATTATAAGTTCCAAGAAACGCACACACAAGGAAACTGTTTCATGAGAAATATATTACATCATACCACAGAATTCTCACATCTGATTGCTTACAAGATTAATTTCGATTAAATTTCCATAAAAGCAGATTGCATATATATATATAAATAAATCATTGATATGGTGATGCTTTCTGCAAGTAGATGTTTAACATTTACGGAAGGAGTCTCCAGTGTCAGTGCTTTGTAACAGTTAGAATCTGAGGACAAACACTTCAGGACATGCTGTTTTAGCAAAGTAATCATCTTCAGGGTGGTAACAGTGACTCCGCTTCGTGACAGGCCACATCACACGATCCCATCGTAGATTCATTTCCCATACCAGAACATTCTATCGTGATTTATTCATTAATTAACCGGAAAAGAGCATGCATACACATTGGTATTTATAAATGCAGAGCATTCCCAAAAGGAATATTTGTTTTAAATGTGTAAATGATCATTTCCTGTAATTACAGTGGTGTTTTTTATATATATATATAAATATAGGGCACATACGCATATCTGACCTGGGCTTGTCAGTAATCGTGAAAGAAGGAGAGCGTGTTTGTGGCAGAGTGGGAACGGCTGGATACATGGGTATGTCATGTTGTATATAAACCACAGGACACACTCAGCTTAACACACTGACCGCTTAAACAATAGGCCAAGTTCTTATATTAGAGTTTTTTGTCATATACATTAAGTAATGAATCTGCAGGCTAGAATTACATGATAATTGGCGATACTGGTCGATGTATATCTTGCAAAACCTATTGCATCCATATTAATCTAACGTTAAAACTTTCATGACTTTACTGTGCAAGTACAAACAAAAAAACAAGTACAAAAAAATCTGTCAAAAAGAAGAATAAAATACACTATAGGGCCTAACGTATGTGGACCCCTGACCATTACACCCATACCGTATGCGGTTCTTCTCCAAGCACTTGCTTATTTCTTTGTTGGCTGTAGCATTACAATTTCCCTCCACTGGAATTAAAAGGCCCAAAGCTGTTCCACCAATATCAGTGACCCTGTGCACAAAGCGAGGTCCATGAAGACATGGTTTGCCAAGGTTGGAGTGGAAGAACTTGAGTGTCCTGCACAGAGCCCTGATCTTTGGGATGAACTGGAGTGACGGCTGTGCACCAGGTCTCTTCACCCGACATCAGTGCCTGACATCTTGCGCTCTTGTGGCTGAATGAACACAAATCCCCACAGCCACACTCCAAAATCTAGTGGAAAGCCTTCTCAAAAGAGTGGAGGTTGTTAAAACAGCAAAAGGAGGAACAACTCAATATTAATGGAATGAGATGTTCAATACTCAGGTCTCCACATACTTTTAGCCATGTACTGTACTTTGGAATGAGGGTTATAGGAAAATAATCACCTTCAACACTGTTAACACACTCAATTTTTGCAATGCTTTAAACCTTTTAGGATTATGTTTTTTCCAGCCTTTACATATGTATATTTATATTTATATATCCATCTGTTTGTGTATGCAGCTCCAGAGGTCATTAGTGACAAGTACTACGATTTCAGTGTTGACTGGTGGGGACTCGGCTGTCTCATCTACGAGATGACAGCAGCGACTCTTCCGTTCCGCGAGCGCAACGAGCGGCTGCACCGGAAAGAGCTCGAGAAAAGAGTGCTGGAGGCCAGAGAGCGCTACGGGGTCAGGTTCACAGGGGACACGAAAGACATCTGCCAAGCGGTATGAACACCTCACTAAGCCTGTTGATCGTTGTAGCTACAAAAAATCCATAGCTAGCATAACATCTCATGAAGTACTCTAGTGTTACGAATTCAGTGTCATTATCTAACTACATCTAGATCAAATGTCATGCCTCAAATAATGTGGCCATTGGGGCCAGGGAATAGATCACTTCCATGTTAGCTAACTAGACTTGCTTGTTCCTGCACGACATTACACTCATTGATAATCCTGCTTTTGGACAAAAAAATTACATGAACTGTTAAAGCGTAGGGGAGGGCGTAGTGTTTCATTCAAACTAGCCCATCACAGTCAAATTTACGAACTTATTCAGTTTTGCATATTAATAATGTCTTACTCTGGTGGCCAGAGGGGTGGCCATGTTTCACCCTTATCTCCGCCCACCAAAGAGGAAAGGAGCTGCTGAGTACTAGGGAGGAGGCTGTAGGTGTTGAAGCATCATTACTAACTGAGAAGGAGAATTTTTAGGAAGTTATCTAGGAAGGTAGAGCGTCAGGCGTGGCTTTTCTCATTACTTATACTATTACACTTTTGACGACTCAACTCCAGTAAAGTACTTTGAACTCTACCACATTTAGCATGTTGTTACTTAGTTGAGCTAATAAACTACTTTAAACCTTTAAAGGTCTGAGTAAATCAATTATAAATGATTTTGATACTCGGCTATGTACAGTGTATATACTATATAAATGTGTGTTATATATCATACATATTAAATAGGCAGGTTATAAGCTCACCAGTGTACTATGGTGTTAAACTGTTGAATTGAATTGACTGTTTCACTCAGCTCTTGGCCAAAAACCCAGAGGAAAGACTGGGATGCGGCAGAGGTGGCGCATCCGACATAAAAGATCACGTGTTCTTCAAGGATATCAACTTCAGGCAGTTAGAGGCTGGAATGCTGACGCCCCCTTTTGTGCCAGATGTAAGTAAGACAAAGTTTTTAATTTCTAAACTGTGGTTAAAGTAGAGATACTGCAGTGGTCAAAAACCTTTTTGGAAGATAAAAGGAAGATAATGAGCGACAGAGTGGTGTGATGCCACTGCCAGCACGTAGCTGATTATTTTTCGGATTAGTGTTTTATTCCTCCTACACCACAGTAGTTCGCTGATCCTAACAATTTGTTATTTGCAAATGAGCGAATTTGCTATTAAACAGCAAAATATAGCTAACATTACAAGTTGGCTTTACTTGCACAGACTATGATGATATTTTGTTTCTCCACCAAAGATGATTATTATTAACATCCAATTTTTTCAAGGTCATGACAACTTACTTTCTGTGTTTCCACAGCCAAAAGCCGTGTACTGCCAAGACGTTGTGGATATTGACCAATTCTCCACAGTGAAGGGAGTCAACCTTGATGTGACAGATGAAGACTTTTACACCAAGTTCAACACAGGCAGTATTTCCATCCCATGGCAAAATGAGGTATTGAAACAAACACAAGTACAGAAAATACTGTTCCTTACGTCCAACTCCGCTACATTCTCTCTTTTCTGCCTTGTGCAGATGATTGAGATGGAGTGCTTCAAGGATTTAAACGTATTCGGCCCCAAAGGCACAATGACGCCAGATCTTGATCGTACAGTTCAGGTTGGCCAGAGCCCTAAATCTCCCAATAAGAGCCTGCGTCAACCACAGTCAAGTTCCAGACACAGGCTGCTTGGTAAAATCTTCAAAAGAAATGTAAGGGTTTTTTTTTTTAATAGTCATTGTTCACTTTGTTATGATCATCTGTACATTCAGGCATTTATCCAATCACCCAAGTCAAGAGCTTCAGTTAATGATCAAATGAAACCATCATAATTGGGAAAAAATGTGATCTCAGGGACTTTGACTCTCCTGGGATTTTCATGCACAACAATCTCTAGATTGGGAGAATGGTGGGACACAGAATGATGCGAAAAACGAACATCCAGCGAGCGGTAGCTCTGCAGGTAGAAACGCCTTGTTGATGAGAGAGTGCAGAGGAAAACCCGGCCACGCTGGTTCAAGCTGACAGGAAGGCTACTCAAGGTAACTCAAATAACCACTCTTTACAACCGTGATGAGCAGAAAAGCATTTAAGAACACACAACACGTCGAACCTTCTGGCTGATAGGCTGCAACAGAAAAGCAGGAATCTTCGGCTCACTGAAACTGGACAGTTGAAGATTGGGAAAAAAAGACCAGGTGAAGTCTTTCCTGTATTTAACAGTCCAGTTTCAGTAGAAAAACCTGTGCCTGCTGTAACCTCAGATTCCTGTTCTTGTCTGCCAGGAGTGGAACCTGGAGTGGTCTCCAAGGTTCGGGATGCTTTTCTGCTCATCACAGTTGTAGCACAGCCTTCCTGTCAGCTCAAACAAGTCTAGCCATTCTCCTCTGACCTCTCTCATCAACATGTTTCTGGAATTCCTGTGTAAACTCTAGAGACTGTTGTGTGACAACAGATCGGCAGTTTCTGATATCCTCAAAGCAGCCCATCTGGCTGCACCAATCATGCCATGGTCAAAGTCATTGAGATAATTTTTCCCATGCTGATCTCTGGTGTTAATGTTCACGTCAAGTTCCTTTGCTCTGCTGCTGCAACACCATTGGTTGATTGGAAAACTGCATGAATGTTTAGGTGTTTCTTAAAACAAAAAAAGAAAAGTAGTCAGTGAACATATACTGCAGTTTCCTAGCACATCCATGCCAGCTGATGTATCCATTCACACTGGATTCTGTTTTCCAGCAGCGTGATGAGCCCACAGAGCAGAAGAGCAGGTCATCAAGGAAGACTTCCGATGAGCTTCGAATGAACTTATTAGACGCTACGTATGATCTCTTGTAAATACATAGCGTCTATACATAGATAAAAGTTTGTAGAGATAAAGTGGAATAAAAGTGGGTGTAGCTGAGAAGGCTTGTGCCTAGTTAAAAGATTTAACTAGGATTTAAACTAGCAGGCTTGGTGCTGACGTTTTATGGATCATTGTCACAGTGTGAAGGAGTAAACATGCGCTTTACTCTATGATTACTTTAATATTTTTTCATTTGTTTTATACTGTTATGTCTTATCTAAATATATGACTGAAAATCAGTGAAACCTCCTTGTACATTTCGTCTTTCTGTGCATTATTATTGAGTAAAGTGAAAAACACACTGGCAATGCCAAGGCCATCAGAATATTTTAGAATATTTAACTTTATTAAAACGAGCTTCAGTATAAAACAAGGCTTAGGGGATATGGAAACACGTCAATAAAATAAATCATACTTTACACCTGAATTAAAATAAACAAGAAAATGGGGCACAAAGAAAAGACAAGGACTAAATCTATGGCCTGATATTTATAAAGCCAACTGTTCTCCATCCATATCACTGTTTTATGTATGATGAGTAAAAAAAAACAATGGCACACAAGATGTCCTGTAGTCTACTGCAACTCTCAGTATTGATGTAACACAATTTCTCTTCGTGTTTGATAACAATACACAATGGATAATACATGTAATTATTGTATTCTAACTCATAATCTCGACCATGGACGATATAGATTCGGTATCACAGTTTAACAGTGTACTAAACAACCAAAAATGCCTTGCTAGAAATTTCTCTGAGCGTTAAAATTCTCTGAAACTTTTGTGTACTTCGCACGACGACCAGATTCACTTACGAGTAACGTGAAAACGGAATAGAGGCGACGTAAAGAGGTGTTTCGAGGTGTTTTAGCTCCACAGGTAAGGTGTTAGGCTTCACATTAAAGGAATGTTCGAGCGTTTTTCAACCGAATTTCTACCTAACGCATCTGTGATGTGCGTGCAATAACCGTGGACGAGAACCGACGCGTTTCAACGAACTAAGAAAAATAGCACAAAACCCATTAACTCAAAACTTGCTTATAATTTCAGTCTAAGCGCAGATGTTGGGGGAAGTCGATAAACAAGTAATTATGTAGAATACGTCACTTATTTGTTTAGTTAAAGTTATCTGTAATTTAAGGTGTACATTCGTACAACTCTTCCTCCACAGATGGGACCGTTTTATCAAACTTGTGTTGATGGATTCCAGACTTACATACGTAAAAAGCGTAAGTAAACGGAATTGCGCTTTACTGCATCACTCCAGTGTTGCATTAAAGTTCATTAATTTTCCATTATCAGTTTTATACCACAGCAATCAGACGACTTTAACAATTTTCATTTGTAAACGAACAGCGCTGTACTTTTAACTAAAACGACCGTTTGTAGTTGCGTGTAATGTTGAGCGACATCCGCAAAACAATACAGCAACATTATCGCTATAAACACTCGTTTGTTCACCGGTCTCTCTTTTCTCTCGTGCTTCAAGTTAACAGAGCAAATGGAGAAAAAAAAGGTTGTTAGGTTACCGAGAAACTGAAGCACTCCGTCCTGAAGACGCTGACGTTGAAGTGTTGACACTGGGGCGGAAAAACATGGTAATACATTGTCTCGTTTCTAATGTGTGTCCTAAAAAAAAAAAAACACTTTACTCTAAACATCTAACAGTCGTGATCTTCAAGTCGCATATTTTAAAGCCGCGTCCATTCTAAGTAAGATCAAGGGAAATGAGTTTTCCGGTCTTTTCTTAGTACGAGAGAACACATCAGGATTGCCTGTGGTGAATCAGCTGCACGCTACAGATCCGGTACATAGACATCATGATTTAAAAAGCGCTTCCTTTAACGCACGTAGCTGAAGAACGCAGCGGTTAACCTTCCCATGGAGGGCTGCGTCGGCCGTCAACCTCCGTTTCCACGTGGTAAAGGATGTCCGCTAGAGAATGTTCGATCACTGCACCCCATCCCATATCGCTCATCTGAACGCACAACAAATCACAGGCTCAGGAAACGCAAACAAAAAAAGTCACAATAATAACAATAATAATAATCGACAAACCGCCATGTATGAATGTATTTACTGTACTCACTGGCTGGAACTTGACATCTTTTGGCGGGTGTTTGAAATGTGGTCCAAAATTAACCGATACCTGCAGAAAAAGATGCAGACAGTTGGATACACTGCCAGTGTCGCCACCTAGAGTTTGTTATGTCGAATTGCAGCTGAATGTGGAAAAAATAAGGCAAAAACCTAAACATATATGCTTAAAAATTATTCACTGGCTGCTGAAAGGAACGCTAAATAAAGACTGGTGCATTTGGAAGGGAATAAAAATTGAGCTTAAAAGGTAAAATCTGATAAACAAGTTATGTTTAAAAGCAGACAAATCATTAAATCATCAGCTCTAATGTGCCTGCCTATGTTTTGGTTGCCTGGAATGATAATTGCAAAGGGTAGATATCAATGTAATAACAGACTACAACTACAAAAGTATATAAACAGTATATACATAAAAAAAAAAAATTCCAAAGTCATTATCTTCTTTTAAAAAGTGTATGAGGTAACTAGAATGTAAGCCATTGGCTAACATTTTGGCTTTGAGCCGCATTGTTTTCCTTCCTCACCGCATCACACACAAAAGATATTCTAGAGCTCCAGAGTGGCGCAACAGCTCGCCAGGTCAAATCCCAGTGATGCCACAACAATCCATGACCGGAAGCCATGCTGTCGGGGTGGTCAGTCATAGCGACACTAGCTAAACGTGCATGTCTGTGAGCTCGGGTATGTGTAAGAGGGTAGATAGCACTTAACTAGATCATGCTAGTTAAGCTAACGTGTCATACCGGGCAACTATGAATGTCCCAGTGTTTTTGTCCACGCCTACAACGCCATCTTGTGTTAAACAACATTAACGCTAGTCCATCCCTATAATGTAAGGCAACTTGTTAGATGAATAAATAGTAGAGAGCAAGGTATCATACCTGACAATTTTTGTAGAGCGATATGGCAGGGAAATACATGCCTTCAAACAGGTTCTCAAAAGCCACCCCCTGATTCATGCCGTTCTTGTAAAAAATCATCTGGAAAGATTTAATCAGACACAAAGCATTTGTGAACGCAATTTCCAAGAGACCAAGTGTGCAAATATTCACGGACAGGATTTACTACTCACTCGACTTTTAGTCATTGCCTTTAAGCTCTTCTCTGCCTTGTCCACGTAATCCTTCTCCTCAAAGTAGAGGTAGCTTTTGAATTTAATCAGTGCCTGCAAGAAAGAAGAATGTTGATCGAGTCGCTCGGTAGAACAAGTATTCATAACTTGGTGTGGTGACTCGTACTGCTCACTTTGTCTTTGTACGTGTCTGGCAATGCCCTTGCGGTCTCGGTATTATCTGGCAGCTCGATGAAGAAGCCCAGGACGTCTCCCTGTCCGTACCCATCGGAATAATGTTTCCCAATGGACTGATGGAAGCGGGTGCCCTTTTTACTGCGCCACGAATAGCTGAACTTATCGTAGCCCAGCGGAGCCTGAAGATTACCTACAACATAGCAGGAACAAATACTGATGTCTTAATTTGACTAGAATGCCAAGAACGATATTGTGGTTGAAACTTGAAGCTTTGTGAACATGGATGGGAATGAGTGGGTGGGTGGGGAAATGTTCTCAAGGAGGGAAAAAATAAAACATTTAAATATCAAACCGAGCTACTTAACCATTAAAGACCTAATCTTGTAAAACATGACTAAGCGTACCTAATGGACCTTTAACTGGATTTTAATATTTTTCTAACTTTTGGTCATGTGGTGTATAATGTGCCAGGCACTACATTAAATACATTAGATAGTCGGAAGAATGTACGCTCTGTGGGCGTTTCTTGGGCATAGCTTGGACCAAATGGGTAACATCTCAGCAACTGCTGCAACAGATATAAACCATAACTAACGGACTAAAAGAACAAAGACTTATACGCCTATAACAGGCCACTGTAGCAAGCCCCATTGCTGTGATCTCATTTTTCATAATACAACCTACTGCTTATAAGTATTTCCTGTAAGTTAATAAGCATACCTGGGTGAAATAATACTAACCTAAAGGTTGGGACCAGCCGAGGCGGGCAGCAGTGTCAGCGGGCATCTCATCTACGGTCACCTCAAAGTACCAGGCCCCCTTTCGTATCCCATGAGACGCTCGCACCATCGAGTAGCCTTTTTCTCCAGTCACGGTCAGGCGATCATCAGAGATCTTTAGCTGGGGAGCTTAAAAAACATCACAGGAAGTGGAGATCTGTTAATTCTTCATCTCTTTTTTTTTCCCTATTCATAGTGCAAGTGTGCATAATTATTAATTATAAGCATTTCAAATGGTCCGGCAACGCTAGTGACTTGGAGACGAAGTGACTCCATGTGTAAGTCGGTAATGTACCTCGATCGTGCAGGGCGAGCAGCACTCGCTCGTACAGACACGCTCGGTACAGGTCTCCGGGGATGGGCTTTCCCGCCCAGCAGTCCAGCTCCAGCTTCTCTGGGTCGGGCGCGTGTGGGTCCGGCTCAGCCAGGATGTAGCGATAGCCGTCTTTGTTAAACGGGTGCTCAAGAGGATAGCCGTGAGGAGGCAGGCGCTGTGCTGAAAACAGAGGGTCACTGGGGGAGCAAGAAAACACCAATTAGAGTGAAGGTACAACTAACACATCGACTGAGAACACATTAACTCAAGTACCTGCGTGTCCTCTTAGCTGTTCCTGCAGTGGCTCCATCCTGCTGCTGCTGCTGCTTGCGTTTCGCGCCTCGCCCTTTGCCCGTACCAGGTGGAGGAAGGCCACCTTGATAGAAACGGTAGCTTAAGAATGCAGATCCCAATACACATGATTGATTTAAACACCAATCACCAACCACAATCATGTGCGGGATTAGGGACGGGGACAAACACCATAATCCAAATAAGACTGTACAAACTGACTTAGGGTGCTCTCTCATTCGTGTGTGTGTGTTTAGTCTGTCTGAATCGAACCCTGGTGTGTTCCCCACCCCTCGTAGTGGTTGGTGTGTGCAGGTGAGAAGACAGCAATTGCAACTGGGTGAGGACCAAAACAGCCAGCCTGAGAGCGCGTCGTGAGACACAAACACACAAACTGAGCCACGAGACACAAACTGAGCCAAAAGAGAGAGCTGTAGTCCTACAGCAATACAATATAAATGCTGGATGTGATGCACAAGATATTCTAAACTACATTACATATTCATTTGTTTATTGCTGGCTCTGTGTTATCTTGTGATCGTTATAGTGCTGCGATGCTTGTTTTTGGAAAACCAAACCCAGGAAGCAATCTCAAAGTTCTACAGTTAGCCACCTATGTTACACTCGGGAGGGGGGGAAAAAAAGGAAGAAAAACAAACAAACATCAGACGAAAGATGTACACTTCAGCATTCATTTACTACCGCCAAGGACAGAGGTCTGATCAGGGCTTGGCTATTATCTAATAGCCACAGGATTAGACACAAATCTCTATTCAAAGCAGTGGAGACAGAATTTTGGTAAGCCCTGACACCAAAGGCCATGGCGCACAAATTTCCATTCGATTTGCTTGTGGCAAAGAGGACAAGCGCAAGCACAAATAAGCAGGAATTAGTGGACACGTCAGGATGAAGGTTGAGGACAGTACATCCCAATAGAAGGAAGGCAAACAACGAGCTTAAAAACCAAACAATACGCAAAGCTTGAGGTAATGAAAACAAAGTCAAGGAGCAAAAGGATTAAAGGGAGCACGAAAAGCAGGACTGAGCTCCAGATGCCACAGAAGTTAGGTTACATATTCACCTGAAAATGACGATCCACCTAGAATATAACGTAGAGCTGTTAAAGTGCACGCTCAGCAACAGCATTTATTAAAACATTCCTAACACCAGTGAGTGCATAACGAAACTGGTACGATGTGTACGCTGTCCGACAAATGAATCCAAAATTTCATTTCATTTCATTACATTTTATTTTGAACGAGATTATGGAGCTTAACGTCGTTCGAAGAAAATGCAATATCTGAAGATTTGTGCGTGTAATTATCAAACGGAGGCACTACAGGCTTCCGTTACGTACGAGCTACATCTTAGCTCACGTGCGAAAAGTAAAGCGGTAAACAGCATAAACAACGGAACACCGATCCGCTAGTCCTGTGCATATTTGTTTTTCCTGTAAATCATTCAATCTCCTTACCATTTAGATTGCCACCCGTTGTCACGGCAGTCGTTTGCTTTTGGCTGTCATATGATGGTCCGATATTGGCCAAGTCCTTGAACAGACAACAGACACTGCAGTTCAGCAAATGCACTTGATCGAAATCTCTACGTTTCCTGTTTCCTGTTTGTTAGATTACACATTCTTATAGCAAAATAGGCTCCATAATGAAAGCACAACAAAAACTAGAAACTTCACATGCATGCAAGTTTTCAGTACTTTGAATTTTGAATACTCCACGCCGTACTTTCGCTGAAGCACCTTGATGGCAATTACAGTGTGAAGCCTCCTCGGGTTTGATGCTACAAACTTGAGGATCTTCTCCCGCTCCTCTCTGCAGAACCTCTCACGCTCGTCAGCTTGGATGAGGAGTGCCGCTGTACCGCCATTTTCAGATATTTCCAGAGTGTCGGCCCAGCGAGGAATTTTACAGACTTGTCTCCAAGCCAATATTTCTGATAATATGTTCTTCTGTGCTGACGTCCTCCTCCTTGATTGTGAGCTTTACGGTGGTGGTGGTGTTGTTTTGAAAGGTGAGAGAGTTTGCTTCAAGGATGCCTCCACACTGATTTTTTCAACTCAATCTCTCAATCCTGAAAGTCCTCCTAGTCTCCCTTCTGCTGAAAATCATCTTCACAGCATGATGCTACCAGCACCATGCTTCACATTAGAAATGGAATTGTGTGAGCAGTGCCTGGTTTCCTCCAGATGCTTGGCATCTGGTTTCTGCAGACTATAAAATTTGTTTCTCACGTTAACAGAGAATACTTTAGGTGTCATTTGGTGAATGTTACGCAAACTGTCACGTGCCTGTTACTGAGGACCTTCAGTCTGAAAGAGCGATTGCTTTCGACAACGGAGTTCTGTAGAGACTGTTGTCCTTCAGACAGGATCTCACGTCCTCACACAGGGGTTCTTAAGTCCTGCCGCTGAGATCTTCAGCTTTTTGGTCACCTCTGCTAAACAAAGGCCCGTTTGCTCTGTATGGCTGAGCTCCAGTTCCAGCAAGAGTCTTACAGCTTTTCAAATTCTTTCATTTGAGAATAACGCAGAGGTCTACGGACAATTTCTCTGAGCTCATAAATGTTCATAGGACAAGTGAACATTACTCAAGATACAGAAACTTCTCAAGGCTCATCAAACATATGTGAAGACATATGCAAGATATTTTTGCTGTATTAAGACTGTAAAATAAAATTTCGGAAAAAGTGAAGTTTGCTAAATACTTCCTGAATGCACTAAACAGGTTAAAAAAAAACAAGGCATTAAAAACAATACCTGATCAAGCAAACCAAACTTTGGGTAGTCTTCTTCAGGATCTTTACTGCCTGGGTCAGGATGTTCCTTCACAAGGAACACATCACGCTCTTTACTCTAAAACATTAACATAAGAGAGCTCAAATAAGCTGAAAACATGGTCCAGTGAGCTAGAAAAAAAATGATAAATCTAAAATGAGAAAATGAGGATTAAATATAATTACCATGGTCTTTACTATATTATTCGGCCATGTGAGCTTTCCTGGTCTCTGACGAGTTGTCATACACTCCCAGTACTTATCAATGAAGGGAATAATATCCTGGAAAATAGAGAAATATATTTATCTCAGTCGAGGTCAGATCAGATCAGACATACAGGCTGGCATCTTTTTCTCTGGAGCAGTATTTTAAAAAAAATATATAGGCTATATATATTTACATGCAACCACAATATATTGAAGAATTTATTCCCCCCAGCCCTAATATATAGCCATTCTCTGTAAGTGAGATCTCGATAGATTACCTTATCTTTGGAAAACATTGTCTTTGGATGCTCCTCCTGAGTCCGTGACCTCCATGTCAGATTAGCCAGGGCTGTGAGGCACATCTCCTTCAGGTCTGAGGATCATCACAGAAATCTAAAGCAGCGTTCTTCGGAATAAATGCGTAAACTGTACAGAGACTAGACACGCAACACTCACTCGCTTGCTTTCTCAGGAAGTACGTATTCCCGCTGTGATGACACACATTGCAGTGGAACACGTAATTGGTCATGAATGGAAGGCAGGTTCTGCGGGGAGGAGAAAAAAGGAAAAAAAATTACTAATTACAGCTTCGACAAATGAATAAGAATAAAAGGAAGCAGGAAGCCAACAAGGAAGACTCCCTACATGATATTTAGTCACCAGAAATATATTTTTAACGTGTGCTCATTCAAGTACAAGTGCGTTTTGAGAAAACCAAGATCAGAGAGCGGAACTGGACCACAGGACGCTCTTCTTTTAAACAGTTCTCAGGTGTGATCCTGAAGCGGAGACGTGAAGCTGAGCGGAGTTTGAACTTTCTCATCCTCTGATGACCACACAGGAAGCGCACTGGCACTTAAAAGCTTTGCGAGTAAGGAATAAGGTTCAAATCCCAGTACTGCCAGACAGCCTCCGAACCCTCGACTGCTCAGCTCTAGCTTCATATGACTTTGGTTAAGAGTGTTTCGCCAAGTAAACGAAGGTGAGGTGTATAAACGTAGGTGACACGTCTGCATTCTTACGCAGTATCGATGCCGAAAGTGTCCGCTGTGAACCACTTCATGCACAGCGCGCACTGGAGCTCTACTTCACCCAGCTGTCGTCCGTTCTCCTCGTCTCCGGAGCCTGTGTGCGTGTCTGCACTCTCAGGGCATTCACCCACCTGACAAACACAAAAGTAAAAGCAGCGGCGGTCTATACTGAAGCTGGAGGCGGAATCAAATGGGATCATGATGTCAGAATAATTCCTAGATTACAAAAGAAATTCGCAATGTCCATCTGTGGACGTTTGTTCAGAAAAGTTTGTGAACCCCAGATATAAACGTGGACCGTAAATGAATTAACTAGTCAATCAATTCTTTTAAAAAGTGCATGCATTTACGTGGCTGGGTTACACTGTGTTTAGAAACCTACTGCAGGCTCTTTTCCACTGGAGGACTCAGACTCCATGCTTGCTGTTAGATCTCCTAATGAAGCATCTCTGAAACACACAAATTCACAGAAACTGTTCAATTCTACAAGTCAGCAGGCGACTTCACTTTTACTTCTATATACACGTCGTCACATGTATATATCTCTAAACAGCCAGAAAAGTTAATGCATAGAGTTCTCAGGTGATTTCTTGCTCTGTTTAACCTGCAGTGACAGAACAGTGCTGTGCTGTAAATATAGCTAACTAGCATAAAAAAGACCCTACAATGCAACTGTTTACTGTTTAAAACTCTGTGTGAAGCTCGAAACTTAAGCGCTAAGAGCAAAAGTCAGCTAGCTATATCCGTGTAGTAACCCTTTTTCAAATATTTACGACACGGTAAAGATATTAAACGTAATTTTCATTGAAACTCGCCTTTCCGCGGCGTCTCCCTCAACAACAGCCGCAGCGCCCGCGTCTGCTTCGGAAGCCATGTTTGAAAACTAATTCACGAAATTTAAAAAAAAAAATCTCGCGAGAATACGCGTCTTCTTCGCTGTCCGCTTGGTAGTCAGATTAGATTCGTACTGCCCCCTATAGGAGGTACTAATTAGCACACTCTATGGCCAAACGTATGTGGACACCTATCACACCCACGTGTGGTTCTTCCCCAAACTGTTGCCTCAAAGTTGGAAGCATACAATTGTCTAGAATTCCTTTGTATGCATTAAGATTTCTTCTTATTGGAACAAAGAAACATAGTCCAAACTTGTTCCAGCTTAAAAACATGGTTTGTAAAGGTTGGAGCGGAAGAGCTCGAGTGGCCGGCACAGAGCCCTGACCTCAAGCCCTCTGAGCACCTTTGGGATGAACTGGAACACAAACACCACGCCAAGCCTTCTAGCTCAACATCAGAACACGACTGCACTAATGCTCTTGAGGCTGAATGAGAAAAAAATCCCCACAGCCACTCTCTAAAATGTATTGGAAAACCTTTAAAATAGCAAAACTCCATGCTATTTCCCATGGTTTTGGAATAGGATATATATGCGTGATGGTCAGGTGTCCACATACATTTGGCCATATAGTGTATACTATGCTCAAGAATATTAAATTGTGTATTTGTATTTACACTCCTGGGTCCTTATATCAAGTACACCTCTCATTTAGGTATATAGTTACTCACTGTAGTCTATCTGTTTCTATACCTAATATACCAGGCTCTACAATGGAAACCATCACTGGCCAGATGTTACCCTGCTGAAAAGTCCACTTTGGTCTGACCATCTACCATCTTTGCCAAGTCATTTTCCAGCTTCCTAAATACCTGACTAAACTGGTCAATAAATGTTTGATATTTTCGAATCACCTTACTGTTGCGTTAATTTCTTAACTTGTCCATGATTTAGAGGTAGCAGTCATTCAGAAGCTTTGGCGCTTGCCAGCTGGGAAATATCGGTCACCAGGTTAACCAGTTCAGCCTGTGTTTTAGCAGCTGGTAGCTGGTCAGACTAAGTTTTTTTTATCTGGGTATTTGGTTGGTGGATAGCAGAGACATTGGCAAGACACTGGTTTGCATGCATTAGACACACACTGTGTACACACTGCTTTGGTGGTCAAGATTGGTGGTCAAGATTGGTGGTCAAGATGCTGATGAACTGTGCATGGGCTAAAATCAGTGATTTTATACCTACTACATATACATATACATATACATATGATAGATAGTAGATAGATAGATCCTGTGATGCTCTCGCTCTCGTTAATTAACGCTGTTTATCACACACTGTACTCCCGTAAACAAATGTTTGGCACAACATGACCATTCAGAGCCAGTTTAAGTTAAGACATGTGTTAAGACACACTTAAAATTAAAGCTAATCTGCAGACAGTAGAATAAATATATCAGCATTTTTACTGTAGGCTATTTGTCAGCTTCATTATGCCCTGCCTTGTTTTGCATATATTGAAATAGTTTTTTTTTATATAGCAAATGCAATGCAAACTCGAACCCATCGAACAATTATTTATTTTATTACATAATGGCGTTCAGTAAACAATTGAAGCAATTGACAGGCAAAGACTCAAATTTTCCGTGGTGGAATTGCAGCGAGGCGTTTGGGAGCCAAAAGAGTCGACTCTTATTGGTGAGTCAACTGAACCAAATGATTTGACTCACTGTGAAAAGAGGCAAAAAAAATTTCCATCACTATTGTACAGTTCTAACAACAAGGCCAGTGTGTAAGGTGTGGCCAAACGTCACGTGATCGCCTCCTGTCAGAAGGTCATTGGCTAGAGTAAAATTCCAGCTTACATTGAAGGTGAAAATGAGCAACATAAACCAGAGTGAAAACCCAGAAAAAGATTACAATACTATTTCTTTTTTTTTTTTTTTTTTTAAATCTTTTAGTTTGGGAGCCCAATGACATTCCCCTCTTCTCTTCATAGTTTTGTTCACTCTTGTAATATGAATTCCCTCATAGGATATGAGGATACATTAGAAATTAGATTATTATGATATCATTTGGCGAATTTGTAACTTAGTAATAGTGATCTCTTTGTATTAAAATTCTTTGTATTTTACCTATGAGTCAGAATGCATGTATATAATAAGACGTATCTGAGTAGAGAAATCCTGCTGCATTTGCATCATTACTAGAAGATAACTCATTTGGTGTTTGAACACTAGAGACACTGATACTGAGATTTGAAGCAATTCCAGGACTATTTTTCATATTATTTCTCAATCGCCTTTGGAATTATGGCTCCAAATGTCACGGCCCATAAACGACCCATAAACCCGTTGAACGTGCTTTAAACATCTATTACCACTACGAGTGCCATTCTTCTCTTTAAAAAGTACATGGCACTTATTACAAAGACTGTTGTTAAACGTGGCAGCCAGACGACCGACGAGGTAATTACCCTGTTTGCAGAATGTAAAATGTGGCCAGATGAATACAGGACAATTGCTGGAATACATGATTGTTTGCATTGTCTTCCTCTGTGATCTATTGTTGGCCATCTGTGATTTGTGGACAATGCCGGGGGATAGACTGTTATAGTCTGTAATGAATTGCCCCCTACATACTTTATTTCTGAAAGAACATTTCAAAAGCTACTGTTTAACCTCTCAGCATGACACAGTTGTGTGGTTTAACTTCCAATGTATGCAAGAAACATTATCATAGCCTTACAGTGAATCATTGCCTTGGTTTCTTGCGGCCAGAAAGCATGCTCTGATGAGCTACAGGGAACAGATCAATTAGGCTAGTGACCAAATTTGAAACACAGCTTGTGGAAGATGAAGATGAGACCATATTAATACTTTAGATTAGCAATAGTGTTGCGCTTTTGTTTATAGGAGAATTGCAAGGTACAATTATATGAAAATAGCAAATATATGCTTTCGAAGTGGAGATGTTTTGCTCCTTTTGCAGCTTAGGTGAGCGGGATTTTGATTTACCAACTTCATAATGGCGCCAGTGTTCACTAGTGATTAAACCACAGACTAAATCCATGGAGTGATACAAAAATGTAAGATTGCAAGATTCCACATAGGGAAAAAAAAATCATGATAACTGTGCATCATATTTTTGATACAAACACTTTCAAAAAGCATTCTGTAATATTTCATTAGATACTTAGGGCTTCTTATCATCCTAAAGGGGTTCGACTTGGAACCATATGTGATAGGAACACAGTACTGTCAAAGCATTTGCCCAGACAGACAACCAAAGTACCATTAGGGGTTCTACATTTTCTAGGAGTGTACAATACTTCAAAGTATCTTCTTATACCTTTATACAATATTATACATCAATACGTTTATTAATACGTTGAGATTAGATGCCATAACACCTTCATTCATTCATGCATTCAGCTTCCTATTTTGTTTACTGGTGCTGCTCATTGTTCACACTGGAACAGTAGCTAAATTATTTGGTTTAATGTTAATATATTAATATAAATTAACATTTTCAAAAGATCTGATGGTACACCTCCAACTCCATGTGTGTTTTTATTTTTCCCCCCAAGGCCACTTCTTTTGGCTGTTTTCTGTAGAAACCTAAAATAACCCACATGAATAACTTTCACATATCAGACATACTACAGTAATAAAAGGAGACTGAATGATAGAAGCTTCCCATGAATAGTTCAGACCCACCACATTCTTTTACTCTCACACTCACTAGGCACATGAGAATGGCACAGTCAGCTCAAAAGGAGCCCACATGATAAGGTTAATAAGGTTAATCAGTTTGCGTGGTTTAATTCTACAAGCCCATGTCTCCTGTGGAGAACGCAGTTGGGCTTCAAAACCGAGGATCTTCAGGCACACTCCTCCTGACTGGCCCCTTGCCGACAAAACTCCTAACCCTCATCTGGCTAGACAAAGACGGAGGTCAGCGAGGGTCAGCAGAACTCGTGACATCTGCTAATTGTCCTGGTGGGCCGGCTAAGCCTCGCTCCACGAATACCAGTGCTTTAGTTGGTGTTGACACCTGGGGGGATTCTGGCATCTGCCACGCAGGACCACCTCTGGAGGAGTTAGGGATTATTTACAACACTAGATTGATCTGAACAGTCCCAACAAGGTTGATCCAGGCATTCGTCTGTTGGACGGAGAGATGCAAGCTGATTTTGAGACAAATTTGGCTTGGGTCTAATAATAGAGGATTGATTATTATTAGTAGTAGTAGTAGTATTAGTAGTAGTAGTAGTAGTATTTATATATTTAGCCAATAAGTGACACCAATAGGGCCAGGGAGATTTTCTCGCTTGCTCATCAGGGATCTAGATCTGGATTTCTCTAAAGCTGCTTTGTGACATTGTTGTTATTCAATTGAAAAACTGACATGGAATTTCTCTTTTCAAAACAAATGTTAATTCCTTATCATAACACATTAAGGCTAGATTTAAAGAGTTTCTTAAAATATTAAAATATGTCTTATAATTCATTACTACCAAAAAAAACTCAGCATTTCTGACTACAAGACTCACTACAAGACCCGGTCACTTGTTGACAAGTCCTAGCCTGTTATGGTCAGAGTCGATTAATTACCATGACAACCAGGGCTCGCGCGCCCTACTGTCGTAAAATCAGTCACTTGCAAATAACGACAAGGGTCGTAACAAAAAAAACTACACGCTCGTTAAGAAAAGGGGCACATTTTAACCAGCTGCGGGGTAATAAATGGCTGAGGCAGTGTTACCCCGCTGAGCAGTGAGCATTTGCATGTTAAAGTATGAGAGATGTGTGTGTTGAGAGGGGGAGGGCTGTTTGTAATAATGACAAGAGGGTTTATGCGTTCGGGAAGCAGGGGTTTGGGGTTTTGGGATTTGTCCAAGTCTAGTCTTTTAAAATGTTAATTTTATACACGCGCGAGACTCGTGTGTTCCGCCAGTATAAATGCGCGAGGATTGGTCAGCGTGAGGAGGGCGAGGACAAGCGCGGCTTCCCTGTCACTCCTCACTTCAGCCTTTAGGTCTGACATTAGGTCTGCAAGGGTCCGTGAATATGCAGCAAGAAACCAGAAAACCTCAGCGGATTTCTTCTTTTTCCATCGCCGACATCCTGGATCCCTCGAAGTTCACAGGAAGGCATCGGGATGCGCAAAGAGACAAACTTTTCGACTACAGGAACAAGAGAAGCTGCGGTGAGTTGCGGGTTTTTAGTGTGCTTTAGTTTCGGTACGTCCTTAATAAGTGTTTTGTAAACAACACGGTGGGGGCTACGGTGGTCTAGTGGTTAGCACGCTCGCCTCGCATCCACAAGGTTGCAAGTTCGAATCTCTTCTCCGCCCTGTGTGTATGGAGCTGTCATGTTCTCCCAAAGTTTTCTCTGGGTACCCTGGATTCCTACCCCACTCCAAAGACACGCACTGCAGGCTGATTGGCTAATATTTCCAAATTGTCCATAGTGTGCCCTGTGATGGATTGGCACCCCATCCAGTAGATGCCCCGAGCCACCTGGCTCCAGGTTACCCCACAACCCTGTCTAGGGTAAGTGCCACACATGATGTTTGGATGGATTTTAATATAGCATCCACAAGAGGGCACATTTGAACCCAAAATGTCCCAAAACCACAAACTTTTTAAGGGCTTCTCAGTTTAAA
>CM074961.1:5182310-5192475 GCA_037577455.1 Pangasius macronema
GGAGTCATCTTGTTAGAGACCACTCCCATCAGGATAGAAATGTTTCATTGTAGAATAAAGGTGATCATTCAGAAGACCTGATTTGCAATGACTCGTCTATTATTTTCCTTTAATTCATCACCTTTCTGTAGCTCCTTTCATATATAATTATACTATATGTGCTAAAGAGAGAGAGAGAGAGAGAGAGAGAGAGAGAGAGAGATGCACAATGACCCATTAAAGTATATTTTAAAGTATGGTAAATGCTTAGCTCTTCCTTTCTATATTTCAGGTGAGCCAGAATTCCGCTACACTGCAGGTCTGCATGGGAATGAAGTTCTAGGCAGAGAGCTCCTACTACTGCTCATGCAGTTCCTCTGCAAGGAGTACAACGACGACAACCCTCGAGTGCGACGCCTGGTGGAGGGAGTGCGCATCCATTTAGTGCCGTCTCTCAATCCGGATGCATATGAGCTGGCTTATGAAATGGTATGGCAGGTTCCCACTTTATTAACCATTATTACCATTGGTAACATCCTCTATAATAATACATTTATTGTATAATACATTTGTTTCCATAATTGTTGTTTTGCATTAGGGCTCAGAAATGGGAAACTGGGCATTGGGACACTGGACTCAGGAAGGTTATGACATTTTCCTGAACTTTCCTGACCTTAACAGCATTTTGTGGGGTGCAGAAGACAGGGGCTGGGTTCCCCGCGTGGTGCCAAACCACCACATCCCCATGCCTGAGAACTTCTTGAATGGCTCGGTAAGCCCAAACAAAAGCACTGTATTTTGAAGTTTCTTCTTGGGCTTTATTTCTGGTTTGACAGTATACTGGTACAATGATTCGCTCACTATGATCGTACTTGCATTGAGTTCACTGTGATTTAATACATTGTGTAAGGACTGTGATCATTTTGTCACTTAGTTTTAGCAGCTATAAACAGTCGTTCCCTCACCAGCCTCTCTTTTTTTTCTCTCTCTTGAAGTTAATAAGACAAAAAAGCGTGTCTTATTACTGAGAAACCAGAAAGCATGAAGTTTTCTATCCTGAAGACTTTCTCATTGGGGAAAAACTTTCTTACACTGGAGACTCCTTCCATAAATGTTAAAAAAAAAACATCTCCTTACAGAAAACGTCACCATATATGGAATGTCATGATACAAGTCCCTGTGAATTAGCTGTTACTATAGAGAAGATTACATATTAGAACAAGCCCATTCATATGAACTCATATAATAGAAAATGAATCCACACCTTCTGGCCAATCAGGTTTGAGAATTCAACATCGCTGTGGTATAATTTATAATAATAATACACTTATTAGTGAGAATAATGAGAAATTTGAGAAGATTTTGGATCCTATATGTGCTCGCTGAAGACTCCTTTGCAGATTTATTCCCCCCTTGCTGTTATTATAATGTCAACTCTTCTGGGAAGGCTTTCGAACTAGATGTTGGAGCGTGGCTGTGGGGACTTGTGTTCATTCAGCTACAAGAGCATTAGTGAGATCAGGCACTGATGTGGTGTGAGGAGGTCTGGGGTGCTGATGGAGTTCCAGTACATCCCAAAGGTGTTCAGTGAGGTTGAGGTCAGGGCTCTCTGCAGGACACTCGAGTTCTTCCACTCCAACCTTCTCAAACCATGTCTTCATGGAGCTCACTTTGTGCACAGAGGCATTGTCATGCTGGGACCTGTTTTAGCCTCTTAGTCCCAGTGAAGGGAAATTGTAATGCTACAGCATTGCTACAACAAACACGTTCTATTCATACATAGACAACGCTGTGCTTCCAACTTTGTGGCAACAGTTTGGAAAAGACGCACATATGGGTGTGATGGTCAGGTGTCCATAAACTTTTAACCATATAGTGTATCTATGTTTGCAGGTGGCTGCTGAGACAAAAGCCATCATCTCCTGGATGCAGCGAACACCCTTCGTTCTGGGAGCAAACCTGCAGGGTGGTGAGAATATTGTGACATACCCATTTGATATGCAACGGCCACCCCGGGCCACCGGCACGGGTGGGCGGCCAAGCTACAACATGAACGAAGAGACATGGGCCCGGATACAGAGGCAAAACGAAGGTGCACTGCGTGAGACACCGGATGAGAACATGTTCCGTTGGCTGGCCATGACCTACGCTCATAGCCACCTCACTATGACGGAGCAGCATAGCACGTGTCACACTGATGATGTCACAGGTGGCCAGGGCATCATTAATCGTGCTAGCTGGAAACCTGTTGTAGGCAGTGAGTGAGAAATAATATCCTATGCTCATCACTTAGACATAAGACTTAAGGTGTCCCACTAGTGTAAAGTATGGGTACCAAAACGTTTCTGTCCATATTGAGTTAATTATTGCACCAGATTTTAGATTTTTAATCTGTATTCCTATAGGCATGAATGATTTCAGTTACCTTCACACTAACTGCTTTGAGATATCCATCTTCCTGGGATGCGACAAGTTTCCGCATGAAAGCGAGCTGCCTTTGGAGTGGGAGAACAACCGAGAAGCCTTGCTTGCTTTCATGGAGCAGGTAAAACCATTTTAACTTTTAAGTGTCACTGTTAAAAGCCTTGAGGGTAAATATGAGCTGGCTAAAATGATGACATGTAACGTCCTCATACCTGTCATCAACTAGGTGAACCGTGGCATCAAAGGTGTGGTAAAGGACACTGAGGGGAATGTACTCGCAAATGCTACAATATCAGTGGAGGGCATCAGGCATGACGTCAAAACAGGTAACGCCTGATATATATAAATAGAGGCCTCTATTCTGATCAGAGTATACAAGTAGTTCCTGATCTCGGTCCTGGGGTACCCCTGCCTTGCACATTTTAGGTTCGCTACACTAAGGAAATTTTAGGACAGAAAACCTAAATATGCAGGCAGGATGGGGATACTGTAGGTCCAGGAAAACCTATATTTTTGTCTTTAACTTAACTCTCGTCTTTTCCCCCATCAAGCTGCTACAGGTGATTACTGGCGTCTTCTAAACCCAGGCGAGTATCGTGTAACTGCAAGAGCCGATGGTTATTCATCTCAGACTCGCTTGTGCATGGTAGGCTACGAGGCAGGCGCGTCACGGTGCAGCTTCACTTTAGCCAAGTCCAACTGGGCCAGGATTAGAGAGATCATGGCCCAGAGGGGGAATAAACCAGTTCGGGTCGTCACCAGGACCCAGACTACAAGCACAGGCAATGCTGGTCCAAATAAAATGAACCGACGTGTTGGGGGAGGAAGGGAGCGATTGGACCGTCTGCGTCTGATGCGTCTGCGCAGGCTGCGGTTACAGCAGAGGATGAGAAGCAGGTCCACTGCAGTGCCCACCACCACCACCACATCAACCACCACAACAACCACCACCACCACTACTACTCCACTTCCCATCACCACCACAGAGCTGATAACAGAGACCACTGACCCTTGGTTCGACACATGGTTTGTGACAGACAACACCTACGTACCAGATCCCATCGAGATTGAGCTCCCGGAGACAGAACCAACACACGAGTACACCTTTGAGTACAGAATAGATGATTATTGAGCACAGACGTGATAACAGACACCACCTCGACAGTATTGCAGCTCTTTTATTCTCTCCTAATATGGACATTTACTCTGTGGAACAGAGTACGTAAACATTTCTGGATATTGTTCTAATGAGATTTAACAAAACCTATAGAAATCTAAGTCCACCTTGCATTCGGCTTACAAAAGTGCACTCTTTTTTTTCTTTTTTTTTTGTATTGTCACATGTTTTATAATAAAAATGCCTGGATTACATTATGGTCTGCAGTTCTTGTCCAATAAATAAAAGAGAAGATTATAATCATGCACACTGAGCTGTTTAAATAACCTGGAACAGTAGTTCTTATAATGGGGGTCAATGAAGCATGGTCAGGGGGTTCATAATGTATTTTTTTTTTAAAGTTATGGAAATCACAACCCACCATTATCAAAGTTTTATTTGTAATTAAGTTCATATAGATATAAGCCTATTTGACTGGTCATTGGAATTGAATGGGTTTAATGAAAACCTTAATAACTCAAAAACAGGGCAGATAAATAATGGCAGCTTGGACCTTGGATGTGTTCTGGGAGTGAAAGGTTCAATAATAATAATAATAATAATAANGCTATCAGATTCTGTTACATTACTTTTATTTTGTAATCCTCTCAGTGCTGTCGTAATTTTTTCCAGTGGCCGCTTTCCAAATGACTTCTTATTCCACATCTAGTGCACTACATAAGGTGTGCCTCCGTTTTTTCGTATCCCTTGTAGTGTACAAATGTAGGAAGTACAAAGCTATTAGGAACACAGTCTTTCCTAAGCGGAGACTCCTCAGCCAGTTAGCGGCCAAGTTTCACAAACGAATATCTGGTGATAACGTTTATTATCTGTAGTGCCGCTGTGACGCTCGAATAATCGATTAAAGTCGTGTGTATGTTTTTAAAAAATATGGTTTTCATCACTTCTTAGTGAGAGAGTCATTGTATTATATTTAAAACCTAGTATTAACACTGTTAGCGACCCGGCTAGCTTCAGGAGCTAGCTGCTTCACAAGTTTGTTTGGATTTAGCCTAACCTAGCTAGCTGTCATTTTCCCTCACCGAACCTTACAGGTAAGATTTTAAATGTCACCATGAACATTGTGTTTATTACACGTACTTTGTTGCTCATGTTGTGAAAATAATAGCTGTCTTTTGTTAATTTTTTTTTTTTTTGCTAGCTAGCTAACGCTGTGAAATATTTAAGTGACACGTCTACCAGTATTACGACAAGTCCCGCCCCCTGAGCCCGGATTGGCTGAAATCTGGATCGGTACTGTCCAATTGGGAGCCTGTCCGCGAGTCAGCATTGTTAGCCAATCAGAGCGAAGGAGGCGGGATAATAGTATCCAATACGAAGGCTGGAATTTGTCTGAAAACGGGTAGAGACAAATAACACACCCGGCTTTGCTAATAATGCTAGTTACGTGCTAATCCTTTTCTTGAGAAAGCGAGCTGGAGGTACTGAGGAACTAAGCACCAGCTAGTAATCTAATTAAATGTAAACTGTAATTCTGTAATGAACTAATTTGCTAAATATCTTGTTAATATGCGGTTACAGTGGTCACGTGGTCATGAGAGAGTTTTTGTCAGTGTCTTGCTGATGTTTATCTGTGTGTGTACCTGATCCAGGTCTGCTGATAACCCAAGCTGAATAAGAACCATGAAGCTCTACAGTTTGTGTGTGCTGTACAAAGGATCGAACAAGGCCAACCTTCTCAAAGCAGCCTATGATTTGTCATCATTTAGTTTTTTTCAAAGATCCAGGTAGGTACCTGACCTCCTCTTGCCCGTAGGTAGGCCAGGGTTTCATGTACAACATTTTAGCCAACAACCACAGTTTTACGATTTAATTTTCTCCGGGATAAATCACAGAAATGGGAGTCTTCCACAGTGGCTCTTTACACATGATGCTAAAAATCCCATGAATCCTTTCATACACCTCATTTTAATACAATCAGATTATTTTGGGCTTTATTATAACCGATTAGTCAAGTCAGACTTTCTTTATAAAACACATTTAAAGACAACATGAGTTAATCCAAAGTGCTGTACATAACATCATAAAGCATCACATCAAATGGCATCATTAGACAAAGAATAAAACTAAGTTTAAAGAGAAGATTTAAAAAAATGGCTAAAGATGGCGCAGACCTCTTGCTGATTGCAAGATCTTAGCGCTCTAATAGGAGAGTAAGGCTGAAGAAGGTCAATAATGTACTGTAGAGCAAGACCAGAAAGAGCTTTATATACATAAATAAGAATTTTATAATCAATTCTGAGGAATTAACAGGAAGCCAAACTGAACTAAAATGTGCTGCCGTTTTTACAAATCGGTTTACAGAAACGCCGATTTCCTTTCTACTCATGTGTGTATGTTGATCAATCATAAAGTTCAAAGGACGTTCCTGACACAGCTCATTTGCATGTAGTGACACCCACAAAACTCCATAAAAGGTCAAGCTGGGACTTCTGGGAGCATGAAATGAATGATCAGGGTAAAGACCTTAAAAAAAAAAAAAAGTGGGAGTTATTTTGACTTGAAATGAAAGATTAGAGTAAAGACTAAAATGGAAATTATTTTGACTCACTTCTATGCCAATAACATATTTAATAACATTAATATTATTAAGTGAGCACGAAATTCTCCAACAGCTGAGGCATTTGTTTACAGTTAACGGCTATGTGCAGACAGACAGACTGGCCCGTTCTCTGTTTATGCAGTGCCATTTCTTTTGTCATAATTAAATGATTCATTTTAATTAATTAATGCCAATAATTGCCCATGTGGGGCAACAGAAAAGCGTTTGCTCTATCATCTGGAGACTGCAACTAGCCAGTCATGGGCATCATCAAGGCACTTTCCTCTGAGCGTGTTTCACCGCCCCCTGACGTTGCATGAGCAGCAGTTTGGGGAAAAAATGCAGTCGGCTGTTTGATAAACGAGGCCCATTGTCTGTATTTTATCATGTACTTTCCAGTTGTGTGTGTGTGTGTGTTTTCCTGTCTAATGGTGTTCAGCTCAAGTAATTGTGATCAGGTCAATAAATTGTGATGTAATAAGTTTCTGGGTAGCATGGTTCTTAACAATGTCTCGAATTGTGTCACTAAATCCTATCTTTCAGTCTACAAGAGTTCATGACCTTCACCAGCAGCCTGGTAGTCGAGCGCTCCTCATTAGGAAGCCGTGCATCCGTCAAAGAACAAGGTTAGTAAAGGTTTGCCGGATGTCGCCGAAGCGTTACACTGCTTTCTGCCCCTGCTTTGTGCGGGAAGATGTCGTTATTACAAACCAGTCATTACCCTCACTGCAGCTGGAAGAGGAAACGAGTGAGCTGAAGTTTCACAGTAATTAGAGCAACAAATTGGCCAGCTGATGTTTATCTTCAGCCAAGGACTCCCTCTGGCCAGCTGCTGTTGCCTACCACTTGGTCTGCTGGTTTCTCTGTGATTTACTGCCTAATGGAGTAACTGTATTGATCACTTTAATCAGAATGTTCAGTCAGAAGTGCTTCCGCTTTAGATTTAAGGCCATGATTTCCTCCTCAGTCGATCCTGATGTGACCGGCATGTAAAGTGCATGAGCGAGACTTGGATGATTCTGGGGAGGAAGTGCAACTGAAATAAGCACAGCAATATAGTACAGTTTGATTCCGTAGGCACTTTTCAAAGATCCACAGCACCAGTTATGTTTATAAAATGAAATCCAGATATCAGTTAGGCTTATAAATAATATCTAAATAATTCTAACAACGAGAATGAACGATATCCACCACCGTAACACCAGTAAAGTAATCCTGGAGAAGTGTTACTGCAGTGTTGTACTCTAGCAATGTGCTGATTGATTTTCTATAACAGCAGCTCTGATATTAGTTTCTGCTCCAAAGCAATTCACAGGTCTATATTAATCCACGTGTTCAGTATGTTATCGTTTCTTTAGTAACAACTCGCACAGGGACGTATATGATGGATTCGCAACATAGTTTTCTGTGAGAAGATGTTTATTGTACATTTGTGGAAGGAGTCTCCAGTGTCAGAAGTAAAACCGTAACTACGACTTTTCTGACATGGGAAGGTTGGGCTTCGTGACATGACGAGCTGCAGTTTTTGTCTTATTAACTTCAGGAGGGAGAAAAAAGGCCGGCTGCTAAGTAAATGACTGTTCTGGACATGGCGTTATGGGAGAATAATCAACTTTAGAGCGATAACAGTACATCTCTTGTACATAGTGCCGCATTACACCACGCTAATGTTCGTTATTTTCCTAAAGCACCATGCCTTGTGTTGTGTTGTGTTTTGTTCCCCCCCCCTTACTTAATCATTGCCACTTCCACATGTCACCTTTATTTCCCCATACTCATTTTGTATGGGTAAAAATGCTACCCGGAAAGATGATGCGTGCCATAGCTATTGTGTAAAAATTGTATTTCTCACTTGTCTTTTCCACAGACTACCTGTGTCACGTGTACGTCCGGCACGACTGTCTCAGCGGAGTAGTGGTTGCAGATAACGAGTACCCCTCCAGAGTGTGCTTCACTTTGCTCGATAAGGTGCGTTTGCGTGCTAACAAGTGGCTTCCTACGTTTCTTAAAGTTCAATTGTTGAACGTTTTGTTAGTGTTTCTTCTCTTCACAATGTTTCACTGGAAAGTAAATGTCTGAAATCCTGGAATGTTCAGATCAGTAGTGTAAGGTTATTTGCAGGCTGTCCATCAGAAAAGGGAGCGGATAGTAAACAGGAAGTAAAAAGTGAAAGCGTTCATGTTGTTGCCCGTTTAAACAAATGGTGTTATGCTTCAGTGGATAAGAAATCCGCAGCCTTCAAAGTCACCTTGCAGGAATTGTATGCTTTGTATCCTTCATAGCCGTATCAGAGAAGTCGTATACAGACTGCTGTAATTTAAAGGGAAGGCCAGTGGCTCTGTTAGGCGATAGGAAGCATTTATTTTGCTGGCAGTGGGTTGGGTTCAGTTGTCCTCTTTGAGATAAGGGTCACTGCAAATCAGTACAAAGCGAGCGATTTGTTCATCCCTTTCAGAATTTTTTTCAGAATGAAACATAAACCAGCCAACTGTGAGGATTTGCCTTATGTGGTGCAGTAAAGCAGCTCAGGCTGTTTCCCAGCATCTGTTTCATATATCTACATTTAATTCGGTTTGCCTCTGCTGCAGGTGTTGGAGGAATTTGCCCAGCAAGTGAACAGCATAGACTGGCCCTCAGGCTCACCAACTACTGTTCAGTACACCGCCTTAGACAGCTACCTGGCCAAGTATCAGGTGAGATGGATACACGTCATGGTTATTTCCTAGGAATTTAAGCCAGAATATATTGAGTCAAACTGCAATCCAAATCCAAAAACACTGAGCAGTTAATTTGATAGTGTGTGCACTTGCATGATATCTACCTGCGAACTGACTCTGTGATGACATCACACACATCTTCACGGACTTTGAGAGCCACTTGATAGAATTCCAGACGTTTCATAACTTTTAAATAACCATTTCATTTCTCCACATGAATGAATTTGCCTCACAAGAGTCATTCAAAAGAACGAACTGTTCATGAAGCTGTTATTATTTCCACAGAACCCGCGTGAAGCCGATGCCATGACCAAAGTGCAAGCTGAACTGGATGAAACCAAAATTATTCTGGTGAGTAAATGGCATCACACAAGCAACTTGCTAGGTATAAATTATTAAAAGGGTTTATTGCGTGTTTGATATTCAGATCAGTGTTGTAAAGTGAGCGCGAGAATGCCGGTTCCTGTGGAAGTGGTTTCAGTTCTTAAGCCCTGCCCAGCTATTTGGATCTGCTTCCTTGGTTAGCTCTGAGCTCCAGTTGTTTAACGTAATGAAAAATATCTTATTTAAGTCACACGAGGGACCAACAGGACCACAGATATTAAAAATTTTACTGCAGCCACTATGTTCACTATTATATACTGACCTTACATCACACATCATTTTATCCTCTGAACCATTTCAGTTATCCCAGAAGCAGTTTTTGGTGGTTGTAATATTCTTTTAACTACAGATTGGCTGATGTTGAAGTGATTGTCTGTTGTCTCTTCTGCAGCACAACACAATGGAGTCACTTCTGGAAAGAGGAGAAAAGCTGGATGACTTGGTCCAGAAATCGGAGCACCTGGGAAACCAATCAAAAGCCTTTTACAAAACGGTTAGTATAGTGACTCCGCATGCAGAATGCGCCCGAGTGAAATGGTTTCAAGCAGCACAGCAAAATAATACTGAGTCTGTTGGGTCGTTCTACACTACAGCAGCAAATGCTGTCCTCCGGCTTTTAATAAAAACATCGGGAATTATATCGTGTTAAATATTACCATATTTCAAACATGGTTGTTCTTTAAGATTCTGACAAACAAATCGGTTGGCTTGCCTTCGACTGTGGAAATTAACTGTAAAATGACTAATGTATTGTGATGTAGTCTGACGTGAAGCAGCGTTAGTGTTACCAGTCCAGTTTAATAATTTATGTAAGGAATAACACAACAAACGGCGCTCATATGTGCACAGTCTTTTTTTTTCGTACGTTTTTCCGCTTACACTTAAGCTAATTGCCAACGTTTACACTGTTTAATTTATTAATGAACAACACATCACACTTGT
>CM074961.1:5209018-5220753 GCA_037577455.1 Pangasius macronema
CTCTGGCTTGCTCATTAGGGATAAATTCACATATTTACAATATATTTTTTGTGAATCCATTTATTTCTGTAAAGCTGAAGGTGTACATTGCATTTAGGTGTACAGAACTCCCAGTCCTGGATGTCTCATCCCAGTTATTTCAAAATTTCAAGTAATTCTTTCCTATGTGCAAAACAAGTAAGGAATAAAATGACAGGACATGCTGGGGCAAAAGTAATTGCCCACCTAAATCTTTCACATGGCTGTGGAGGATTTCTGGCCCACTCTTCTTTGAAAAATTGCTTTAATTCAGTCACATTGTAGGCCTTTCGAGCATGAACTGCTTGTTTAAGGTCCTGCCACAGCATCTCAAATGTGTCAAGTTCAAGCCATTCCAAACCTCTATAACTCCAATATTATTTCTTTTGATCCATTCAGAGATGGACTTTCTCCTGTTCTTCAAATTGTTGTCTTGCTGCATAACCAAACTGAGCTTGGGCTTCAGATCATTTCTACTAGTCATTTTAAGCAAGGTAAAATAAAGTAATCTTTCCAGACATGTTCATGCAGAGTCCTTGAAGGATTTGAATGGCACTGACATCCCAGAGTTATTTAAGCAATATCACATGAGCAAGAGTGTGGTTATACTGAATATTGGAACTGCACCAAATATCTGGCCAAATAATTTGTTTATTTTTTACTCTACGAATGGAAACAGATCCAGAAGAAGTCACACTCACTGATTGCCCATCGGCTAGCTGGCTCGCTAGCTCAAAATAATTTGAAAAAAATGTTTCTGTTGAAGGTGCATCTGATGAAATTTGCTTCCCTTTTTCCTTTTCATCTTCAAGTCAATCAAGTGGCTTTATTGTCATTTCAACCATATACAGCTGGTACAGTAGACAGTGAAATGAATACTCTTGTATATTTAATACATTAAGTAAGTGGATTGAAACTAAATGTTGTATAAATCGGCAGTAATTACATTACAGCACCTCTACATGTAAAACTAATCCCGTCCAAATAAGGTTTTAGGCACTAAATGATAATGAGTGGACCATAACAGTTGTATCCTTTTATGGCCACTAGGGGCGGTGATGCGTCTAAAATCATGATACTCGTTACAGTTCAATCCAAGAAGAAGACGACGACGAAGAAGAAGAAGAAGAAGACAATAGCGACAAATTAATATATACACGGGATTGAGGTGAGGTTTTGTATTAAATTAGTAGAAATTTCATAACATTTGTTAGGAATAGCATGAGTAAACATCAACAAATGTTACTGTTGAGTCGCTAGTCAGCTAAATTACCAAAATAACTACTTTAATAAATAGCATTTGGTACACTAGCTGATTAGCTCGCACCTAGCACTGACGATCACTAGAATTAGCGATAATCTGAGGTCGCATTAGAATGGTCGGTACAGGTACATGTGTTATTTCCCAGGTGAAAACAGATGCGTTGTTTTCATTGTAAACGTCGTGGCTGATGTTTAGTCTGCTGTCACCCCTCCCCCATACTAATCCTACTTTCTGTGTAGATCATCAGCACTAGTTCTCTTAATCAAGTTAGATCAATGATCAGTACTTTTCAGTCAAGGTGATTGAGTGTGTGTGTGGTTATGATCCTGATCCTGATCCTGAAAGACATTTCACTACTGATCTTAGATGTATGACAAAAACATCAGGATGACATCACAAGTCCAGTCTTGATTTACCACTACCTTACATTCAAGAAGTGACCAGTGTAACTAAAAAAAAAATCATAACAAATGTGTGATTAATGAAAGATTGTCTTCTCAGATGAGGCAGCGAGTCTTCACCGGGGTTGTGACGCAGCTGCAGGACCGCCATGGGACTGTAGACCGGGATGTACGCTTTGCAATGAGGTCTGTCTCGACCTCTGAATGCTTTGCAGTAAAGATTGCATTGCGATATGGTTGCGTGCTCACAGTGGACTTTCTGTTTGGCTAGTGCTGTAGTAGGCAGAGCGCCGTTGGTTGGCGAGAAAGTGCTGGTGAAGGCGGTGCAGGATCCTTCGCAGTCTGTCAAGTGGACAGCACAAAGAGTTCAGGTGCTCAATGGCCAGGTATGCTGTCAAGGCATCCTTGTACTGTTTGCTTCCAATTTTCTGCTTGATTACAAACATCAGTTTGGTTTCTTTTTATTTTCCCCCAATGTTCTCTGGCAAGCCATTTAAGTCTCCTCCGCCGCTGCTACACTCCACGACACCAAACCTGACACCGGGCATTCTGGGAAACAAGCGTCAACCACTGCTAAAGTCACCTAAAATACCACCACTGATTCCTGGCATGCAGCCGAATCCAGGTAAACTCCAACTGCTGAAACAACCACGTTGTACAGTTTGTTTGTTTTTTTATATATGTAAACATGTTGCCATATATACGCTGATTTTCTTCTCAGGTGGCATGCTTCCGATGCCCCACCATCAGAAGCTGCCATGGTCTGCTCCCTGGGGTGGAGGAAGCAGGAAGAGACATAATGAGGTCGTGGCTGGGCGGAGAGGCCGACACTGGTGAGTGGTGGTGGAGAGTAACAATTTCATAATTGCTATTACTATAGTTAACCTTTTTTTTCCCCAAAGCAGAAGGTTATTTTGATGCATTTCCAAAGACTCCTTCTTTACACACTGCGATATTAAATTAGGAAATTCATGCAACCTTGCACATTGAATTACTACCTAGTGCCCTCCCCAGGTTAACTGGCATATCAGCTCATGCTGCATGTACAGTATGAAGATTTTAACACTATTTTCATCTTTTGAAGGAAACTAATTTCCTTAAAGGCTAACACTTTATCTTTTCATGTGTCTTATACCAAGGACAGGTTGCGTATTCTGTCAGCACACAATCTGTAACCTGACAACAAACAACTAGTCTTCATTTTACTGTTTATTGTTTGATTTAGGGAGGAAGCCAGTGGCTCTTGGGGAGGTGACAACGCACACCAGAAGAGACGGCGATGGAAAGCCCCGTCTGAGGAGGAAACATCCAAAAAGAGCACCTCTCAAACCAGCACGAGCTCTCCTTTCTTCTCGTTTTTCCCACGAGACAGGTGGGTCCGCCTGCAGCAAAACAGTACAAGGTCAATTAAAGGACATAGTATAACAGTATCCTTTTACTTCCCTTTTTCAGTCAGTCCTGTGATAATCTGGAGCTACAGCGGCGCTACCCACACCTCCACGCTCCTCCGTCTCTCTTTCACGTGCAGCTTTGCTGGCCTGAGAGCTTTCCTCCCAGCCACCCACTTCCTCTCGCAGGGCCCTGTCACTTCCACGTAGGCTCGCAACAACCTAAGACAGAACTGACTCCGTCTCCAGACTCCACAGACAACTCCATCTTCTCTGTTAAGGTAACGTAGTGAGGATTCACAAGTCTTCAGGTTGTCCATCTAAAGCCAGATTTACCAGATTTTTTTCTTTGATTGTGAATTGAGATGAAGAGCTTTAGTACACGTCACGTGACATGTTCCCTGATGGCTAATTTAGCGCCATTACAACCAAAGACAGCCAGTGATGAAGTAGTTCTGTAAGCGTGAAATGAAATATTTATGTTTGAGCAAGAGATCTTTTAAAATTCTGATATACTCACATTAATTAATAATTAAAAAAAAAAAAAGTTACCAGCCTGCACACTTAGCCACTCGTACATTGAAGCAAAGCAACTACTTTGAAATATTGTTTCGTAGTCATTTAGAGTTTTTCCATTGCCCTTGCAGGTGCTGTTACTGTCCATGCCTGGCATTGAGGACTTCTACACTCAGTGTTGTAACTATGCAGAGGACGGGAAGGCACATGGAGATGCAGTCCACCCTACAACACTCTTCAAGGTCAGCACATTCTGTCCTCTTTTATTTTTGTTTTGTCTTGTCCTTTGATGCCCTTTAAAAACTTTTTCATATACAGTATTTGAATCGTCTGTATTGGGATGGTTTACAGTTTCTCCGATAATTTGAATCACAAATCATATTATTGCCAGAGAGGAAATTCATACATTATGTGTGCACATACAAGCATAGACGCACATTTAGAAATACATATGCAGTAAACAAGAGATGGATATAACTGTAATATTTCATTTATTCATTCGTTCATCGTGAGTAAGTGCTTTATTCTGGGCAAGGTCTTGCTCACTGTCTTGCACACTGATAGCACAATAGATGGAATAATGCCGTCAGACATTTTGCACTAAATCATAACTGAGATCTCTTTGTTTCCCTGTATGTCCTTCTGTATTAGTTTCTATTACTGGACAAAGCAGGAGAGCTGCAGCTACCTGGGGGTTCGTGGTCCAAAGAGGACGGGTCCAATCCAGCCAAAGACAGCAGCGTCTTCATACACACTGCAGTGCGCTGTGTGATGGATCAGACGGCTCTGGACCTTTCAGCTTGTACACAATGGTCAGTGAATACAGTATGTTTCCCATTGTGGCTGATTCTCCATGATGTCTCCATGATCACACGTTTGGCCGTTTTCTGCTCCCTGGAAGATCGTTTAATTTGTATGTCACCACAGAATCCTTGTTGACGTCTTGTTGACTGTGTCTCCGTTTTCAAGGCGTAAAATGACCGAGCTGAGATTAGTTTCTGGGGAGAAAACGGAGACCGTTGTCATCTTGATGCCAGATGTGTGGAATCTAGTGCCGACAGCAGAAGAGTGGGCCAAGTTACAGGAAGCGCGAGGGGTTAGGACTCTCACATACTGTATGTTAATCACATCTGAGAACACCAGCAAAATGTTTTATGCTCATTTTGAATATTGTTTGTCTCTCGGGTTTTTCAGGAAGATGAGTCTGCTCTCCCTGATGTGCCCTCACTGGTAGTCCAACCCTCCGCAGGTTTCACACTGTCTACCGTCTCTCTCTCATCTTTATTAGAGCCGCGGATGTCACAGAGCAGAGATACATTTGAGGTTTGCATCCATGCCTCGGCCATAAAAACACATGCAGCCAATCTTTTTATTTATTTATTTTTTTAAAAGACAACTTGCCATGAAACAGTGGAACGTAGGGCTCTAGCTCTGGTTCAAATGAAATCATAGAATGTTGCTTTTGACAGTATGAACAGCACCAATGGACGTGTGTGTGTGTGTGTGTGTGTGTGTGTGTGTGTGTGTGTGGTATTAGGTGGGTTTGGTAAGTGAGCTCTTCAGCGAGATGCTCCAGAGGGATTTTGGTCTGCATCTCTACCACTCCCTCTGCAGCCTGCCTCAGACTCCGACTCCGACTCTTCCTGACTCTGAAATCCAAGCGGAGGACAGCAGCGCTGCCCTGGTACACGCATCTCATGCCAACTGGCATAAATAATATGCTCGCTTTCAACTAGTTGCATTTCAAATGACAATACCTCGCAATTTTCATAACTCCCTCCCCCTTTTTTCATTCTCTCCATCAGGATGATGAGGCAAAAAAGACGAGTAAGGACATGAGAAAGAAAGGAGCGAGTGATGCCAAGAAAACAGCAAACAGAGAAGGGGAGGAAGAGGAAGAGACCAAAATGGAGGATGAACAGGAAGAGAGTGAACACCAAGCAGAGGAACAGGAAGAGGCTGAGAGCCAGACAGAGGTTGAAGAAGTACTGACCGCTGATGTACTTGACAATCAGTCACTCAAAGACATAGTAAGAGCAAAGATACTTACATGATAGAACATTTTTGTTATTTTCTGAAATGATAACCTTATCAGCCATCAGTTACATCTTAGTATGTCTTATGTAAGGAATAAGTTGATTATGGTTCTTTAACAGCACGTCCTAAGGTGTTTTATCCTCCTTATACCCCAGCAATTTGCAGTGTTTTACTTATTAAAGATTTTTTTATCCATTTATGGCTACCAGGAAAGTTGCAGAGCAACTCCGCTAGAGCAGAGCAAAACAGCTCTAAACAGTTATCTCACCAGCTTCTTTTTTCGCTTGAGGTTAGTAAGACAGAAAACCTGTTGACTGTTACAGAGCACAGACCCTGCAGACTCCTTCCACAAATGCTAAATAAATGTCTGCAGAACATTTCACCATGTCGGGCACGCGTCTCTCATCGTCTGTGCAAACCAAGTGTACAAGTTTGTGTTTGATGGGAAAAATGAAGGCACTTTTCTTAAGCAGATTTTATCGTATTTTATTTAACATCTCACGTAGGGATAAGATCATATATAGTGTCCATAGGAAGCAGCTTGTGATGATTTTTTTTTCCAACCCATTTATTATTACATAAACTTGATTTTGAATGTAAATGATTCAGTGTTTCTCTCTCTCTCTCTCTCTCTCTCTCTCTCTCTCTCTCTCTCTTTTTCACTGACTCCCTCTGAAGGAGCTTCCCCGTAGGGTCCTTTTATCCTGGGTGTTTTTCGACAGGCAGCTCTCCGGCTCCCTGAGGGAAGAGGACGTTCAGAACATCCTGCTCTCCCTGGGGCTCTACCTCACCACTGCTCAGGTCTCTTTCAGTTCAAAATGAGGGAAGGGAAGGATTTGAGTTGTTGTTTTCAAATAAACAAGGGAATTTGGCTTTTTTTTTCATTTCTCAGGCACAGGATCTGGTCAGAAAGATGTCAGTGGACGGGAAGTGCATGTACCGTAAGCTGTGCTCACGCTGGACCGACGCAGACGAGGTGGCCTGTGACCTCAGTGCCGAGGGTATGACGTAACGACGCACAACTCACCCAAGCACGCACTCCGGAGAATATATTCTTCATCTTGTTTTGCGTCACCGTCTCTGTTGTTAGGAAATAAATCCCTGCTTCCGGGCCTGCCTCGTAAGGAGAAGGGCTCTTCCCGCCGCTCAGCCAGCACCGCTAACCCAGATGTCGTAAACTACAAAGGGACCGTTCTGAACATCCCCAACCTGTTGCAGCATCTCGAGAGCAGCAAAGCGGCACAGCACGAGATGGAGAAACGGCTCGCTGATCTACAGGCAATGCTCGGTACGCCAAGGAAACGGGGTCACTCCTTCTCGGCACGGTTCAGAGTTGTTGCGGTGGTGTTTGTGAGGAAAAAACCCTTAGCACTTGCTTTGCAAATTTTTTTTTTTTTGCTTTGCAAATGTTTATCATTCTACACAATAGTTTTTTTTTTTTTTTTTGGGTCAGCGTTTTTATATTAATTATTTGCTAATAGTAAAATGTATGCAGATTTACATCTTTTTGTAATGTGGCAGAAGATAAAAGCAAAAAAAAAAAGTTTTTAGGATTTCCATGTTTAGATGAATTAAGTGTTGATGGACCGTGGATTAAAGTTTGTGCATGTTTGTGTTTTTCAGAGGCAGCCAAGTCGAAGCCAGTCTCAGATGAACAGGAGCAGCTGAAGAGCAGGCTAGAGAAAGTCGAAGCACTCAACAAAACCTATGAGAAGAATCTAAAAGAGAACGCGGGCCACATGCTCACTGTCATCGAGAGGATGCAGAAAATGGTAGATCAGGTAAAGACTGAAATTTCCTTCCTTCCATTCGTTTCACAATTTTTCAAATGAAGATACTTAACTTCAGTTTTTACGTTACAGACGACAAGCCTTACAAGAACAAAGGACGTGAAAGGAGACAAAGACTAACAGTTTCTTCGAGTGGCATAAAGTCAACAGGGGCATTTTAAAAACCTCGAAACCAATTTATTTTTCACCTCTTTTAAATCTCTTTTGGGATATTAATGGAGTTGTACATTTATTTTCAAAACCTCAAAATGCTCAGCTTGGCATTGCAGTGGCACGCTTGGCAAAAGTCTGATTTTGGTTAAAAAAGAAAGAAAGAAAGAAAGAATGAAATCATGTTTGAGTAGCATCTTAAAGCCTGCACAAATGTATTAAACTGGGAAAGTTAATGTCTTTATATTTAGTGTATTATAGTTTGCTTTACTCTGTTTAATCACGTAAGTAGGAGAATGATATTAAAATGTTGACTTTTGATTTTTTTTTTTTTTTAAGATTTGGTCCTCTTGTGTAAAAACATGAATTTGCGATATTTATATTTGCCATCTGTGCTGCTGAGACTGAAGGGTCCCTTGTTGCAGTTTTTTTTTTTTGTCTCTGTTTTCAGAAGGTTTAACCTAATGATCCTAATAAAAATCACTGTTGTTGTCAGGAATTGCTCGGACTACTGCAATAACAGAACTCTAACCCTGCTTCGCCGCTTGCCTAGGGTTGCTATAACGTGGCTTCTGGGCTTTTTTTCCCCCCCTTAACTTATGAGTGTCACTCAATTTGATAATTGTCACGTTTTGAGTTCTTGTTTGCACTCCTATATCAACACCAACAATAAAAAAATGTCATTGTGAATTGTAACTTGTTTCTAATGAAAGCACTCTATTATTGCACTATACAAAGAGTCAACTTGTACATATAGTTATAAAATATAAATGTTGAAGTGCCAAGGCATATAAATCAATACAATGTAGAGAAAGGTGTCATCAGGGAAGTGTAAGAAAAAAAATTACAAGTACTGCATGCAAAATATTACATATGAAAATTGACATTCATTCATCTTCAGAAATCACTTTATTCTGGTTAACGTCATGGTGGATCTATCCTAGGAATGCCAGGTGTGAGGCAGTGTGACGCCATTAGGGAATACCGTTGCCGTGAAGGGGTGTACTTGGTCTGCAACAATGTTTAGGTAGGTGGTACATGTCAGATTAACATCCACATGAATGCCAGGACCCAAGGTTTCCCAGCAGAACATTGCCCAGACCATCACACTGCCTCCACCACCTTGCTTTCTTCACATAGTGCATGCTGGTGGCATCTCTTTCCCAGGTAAGCAAATGCACACGCACCCGGCTGTACAAATGATGTAAAAGAAAATGTGATTCATCCTTCTTCCATTGCTCCATGGTCCAGTTCTGATGCTCACGTGCCCATTGTAGGTGTTTTCGTCAGTGGACAGGGGTCAGCATGGGCACTCTGACCAGCGTGCAGCTACACAGCCCCATATGCAGCAAGCTGTGATGCACAGTGTGTTCTGACACCTTTCTATCATAGCCAGCATTAACATTTTCAGCAACTTGTGGTATATTAGTTCTTCTGTGGGATCAGACCAGACAGAGTAGCCTTTATATCAGTAAGCCTTAGGAGTCCATGACCCTGTCAGTGGTTCACCGGTATGCAGAGGTTAGTACCTACCAAAAGTGTAGGTAGGTACTAACCTCTGCATACCGGGAACACCGCACAAGACCTGCCGTTTTGGAGATGCTTTGACCCAGTCGTCTAGCCATCACAATTTGGCCCTTGTCAAAGTCGCTCAGATCTTTACACTTACTCATTTTTCCTGCTTCCAACACATCAGCTTCAAGAACTGACTGTTCACTTGCTGCCTAAATATACCACCCCTTAACAGGTGCCACTGTAATGAGATAATCAATGTTATTCACTTCACCTATTTTTCACGTGTGGGTCAGATGTGATTTTGTCACACGAATTATGTGATCACACATACTGTTCACACTTCACATGTGTTTACCTGAGGTGCCGTGCAATTTCAGGGCTGCCCTTTCACGTGTTTTTCACATGTGATCATACAATCACGTGTAAAACACTTCAACAAATAATCACACGTGAAGAGTATGTGATTATTCAGTGATTATATCACAACCTTCCCCTTCTCCTGCAGGAGCACACCGCCATCATCAACATGGCAGCAACATAAACAGTAGCATCAGTAGCTGCTGCGTCGTGACCGCATCCTCCGCCTCTCAGCTACACATGGAGCCTGGCTAACAAACCCTGCAGTCTTTTCGCTGGCGAATGCTTTATTTTCTTAAATACTTAAAGATTCACTGATATTCATCTTCATCCAGATCTTCCACGGACTCTTTCAAAAATGGTGAGCTTTGAAGACTATTAGCAACGCGCGTGCAAAAAATTCTCCGGTTCTTTGCTAAGTATTTCACAAACAAACCAAAACAAAACTGTTCTTGTCGACAACTAGCCAGTTTCTGTCCATTTATGTTTCGTAAGTCTATTTAAATAGTCGTTTTTTTTTGTAGTCAGTCATTCAGAAACCGTTTTTAAAAGTTGTGACCTTTAGAAATATGATGTGAATAGAGTAAAGTGGGTCAGTGTTTTAGTTTTCATAGCTACATTTCACCTCAGGTTTGTATAAACTTGTGTAAAGTCAGAGACCACCATTTTGTTTTCACTCAAATGGCCATTTAGTATTTACTCTTTATTATTTGGTGGCAAAGAAAAATGATGGGAAAATTGTAGAGTACAGTAATTCTATTTTCAGTCAAACAGCCTTATTAATTAATTAATGCAAATAAAATGCAAATAAACCATATTTACAGATATCATACTGCTCTGTATGGTTAAACACCTTTGTT
This sequence comes from Pangasius macronema, assembly GCA_037577455.1. NCBI lineage: Eukaryota > Metazoa > Chordata > Actinopteri > Siluriformes > Pangasiidae > Pangasius > Pangasius macronema. The sequence goes on from CM074961.1 coordinate 5,219,315, forward strand.
TGATTCATGAGCAATGACAATAATGAGCATCACACAACAGTAGAAACAGTAATGGCTGCAATCTCTAATTATTGTTTATTTGTATTTTATTTGAATAAATAATAACTACATAGCTGTTTGACTGAAAATGGAATTCATGTACTGTACATTTTCCCATCATTTTTGTTAGCCACCAAATAATTGACAGTAAATAGCCAACCGAATGGCCATATGATTGAAAACAAAATGGTGGTCTCTGACCTTTGCAGAGTACTCGGTGTGTTTTGTGTTGTTAGTGTAGACAGATATCAGGACTAACTTTCAAAAGTTTGCCGTTTTGTAGTTTCAGTACTGTGACAGGAATCTTAGTATACCTATGAGCATCGGTCTTGTACCTTTACTTTGTCTCTCTTAGGGCACCTCAGATTACAGGGGATGATCCTCTCCGAGAGCACTATGCCTGCTGTTGCCTTTCAGGACCTAGTTTTGAATATTTACATTGTCATCTTTGGCACCGGGATCTTCGTCTTCATCTTGAGCCTGATATTTTGCTGCTGCTTTATAAGGTAAATTTCATAACGGTTGCCTGTTGTTTGTATGCAGACAGCATCATTGTCAGGTCTTTAACACAATGATGTGCCCTGGAACTGGTCACTGCTTTTGCTATGTCCCTGCTCTCTAACCTGAAATTCCAGGAAGCTTTGCATTTCCTGAAAAAGTGCAAAGCTACCTTTTTTTTTTTTTTTTTTAATTTATTTTTATTTATTTTTTTGGACATTTATTTAGTATGTGGTTTGGGTCATAGCCACTGACCTGGTACTAGTGTGCCGGGTGCTGGGATTAGAAACAAAATCATTCAGAGTTTCTGAAACACTAGACTGTGTTTGCACACACTCTTGTTAGACTACTATCATTTGAATAAAGTGTATGATAGACACTGGCTCCAAGGGACTTCCTCCGGCCTGGGATACTTCCTGGCTCAAACAATTCAGCAGCAGATCATATCATATCCCATTTTTTTCCTGTTGCTATTTTTGGCACTCAGCATTCTCACCTTTGTATGATGAATTCATGTGAAGGAAAAGTGTATAAGGTTAGCACTGTAATAGTCTGTGTAGGTTTGTAAGCATCTTGTGTTTTGTTTTTTTGCAAGTGGAATAATTATAAATAGGAAAGTGTACAGTGACACCTAGCTACACTCATTAGCCATTTCATGTAAGGCAAACTGTTAGCCATCTGGTGTAATGCATGAGATTTAGCACCGCTTTACCCTGTCCAGCAATGGAAAGGGACCACAACAGGACTACCACTGGCCAGATATTATTTGGATGATAGACTGTTCTTATCGCAGCAGTGAAGGTGATGGTAGTGTGGGTGGGGCTGGTGCGAGTGTATCTGGTACATCAGTGTTTCTCGGATTTTTAAACGCTGTGTACACTAAGGCCCAATCCCAATTCTGT
>CM074961.1:5223867-5240564 GCA_037577455.1 Pangasius macronema
CACCCACTCACTCATTCACTCACGAATGACTGACTGACAGTTTACCACAATGGGGATCTACTGGCAGTTACATAGTGTTTAGGCTCATTTCCACTACAGGGCCAAATTTTGCACCATTCTGTTTTGTTGTTTTTGTTTTTCATGTTATGTTCTCCCCAATCAAGACTAGGAAGTATAAAAAATTACAGTACAGTAATGTCACAGACAGACAAGTGGGTCAGCATTGGTGACCCATGTCCCCAATAAGTAGCCAATATGTCAGTTTTTAAACTGTGATAAATGATGCTGTTGCAGCTGTGAAAATATTGCACTGACAACTCCTGTGTCTTTCCAGTAAATTGCGACATCAAGCCCAGTCTGAGAGAGTGGCTTACAAGCTGGTAAATATGAATCCGCAAACACAAAAAAAACCAACCTGCTGGATAAAGATCTGCAGAAACATGCGTAAGTGCCTTTGTTGTTTGTTGCAGGTTGTACTGAGGGATGAAACAAAGCACTTGAATATTCATGGGGTAAGTTTTTTTTTTTTGTTAAATAATTTAAATTTTATTATTTGCATTATAAAATTTAAATATTCTTGATTTTATTTGGCCGGTATTCTTCTGTCCCATTAGCAAACATGCGCTGTGTGTTTAGAGGACTTCAGGATAAAAGACGAACTTGCGATGTTGCCATGCCAACATGGTTTTCACAAAAGGTAACCTGCAGTGATGCTGAAGAGGTGCAGGGGGTCTTCCTTCCTTATGTTAATAACTCGTAGGTGGGAAATACATAGAAGCCTGTTGCCATAAGTACTAAAAAATAAATCACGGGTGAGTTTTGGAAGTCTGCTTTTTTCTAAAACTGTCTGGTAGTAAGACGGCATCTTCTCTAATCCGGAAAATATTTTTCACATTTTTCGACTCAAGTTCATTTGGAATGACTTCCACAAGGCATTTGGCAGTAGAAAATGATGGGGGGTGCTGTTTATAGGAAAATAGTGAATGATGGAGTTGAGTTTTGGAGCTTGGTTCGAAGTGGTGTTGCAGCATAGCAATTTGCCAGTGCCAACCATTTCCATGCCTCTGCCACTAGGTGGTGGTAGCATCATGTTTTCAGGACTAGGCTTGTTGAGGCATGGAGTTCTACTTGTTACTTATTAAAGGAAGACACATTGTATGTTTTATCCATTTTTAGTTATGATTAATTGGTGGAACATCCAAAGTTAGTTCCTCTTATCTCTTGCATTATAGCAGCTATAAACAGTCATTCCCTCATCAGCCTCTTTTTATGCCTATATATGCACTATCTTATTCACTTCAAAACAGAAGTGCTCAGTGTAGGTTTTTACAAGATGGGGGACTGATTTGTCGGTCTGATTGACAATTATTAAAGCCTTGCGACTGCTTAACCAAACTGTGTTAGCACCACTGATGTCAGCTCAGTTACAATACTTCATTTTTCAGGCATTGTCTTGATTATGTTCCTGCCACAGCGTCTGATGTTCTTGTGCGTCTGCTGTAGGTGTCTGTTAAAGTGGCTGGAGGTGCGCTGCGTGTGTCCCATGTGCAACAAGCCGATCGGTGCTCCTAACAAGCACATCGGCAGCATACTGGATGAACTGGTGTAAATAACTGGCACGAGCAAATGCTTCCAACACAAACTCTCCAATGAACATTCTACAACAGAACGTCTAGATTGGTAAATGACCAAAACCAGCTACGAGGCAAGTATGGAACAAGTATGGAGGCTGGCATCCTGGCAATGGTAATATTAAAATGTCTCAATTAAGGCAAGAGTTCAGTAAAATACTATAAAAGTAATGCCCATTTGATGAAGCAAAAATCTGATTTAGAATTAAAATCAGTCTCTCAATAGGATCAAACATTCTGATTAGTTTCAATTTATTTTCCTCTCAAAAGCATACAGTGAAAACATTGACTTCCTTTTCCCTTAATTACAGCTTTTAGTTCCAACAACCCTTAAGTATAGCTGTAAGCTTCCAAAATGTTGTATTAGCTTTGTTTAAAGTAACTCACTCTAAACAGGAATGAAGTCATTTTATTTATTTATTTTTATTAAAGGAGATTTTAATTGTGCTGTTACAACTGCCTGTTGGACAAAAACGATGTGCAGCAGCAGCATTTCCAAAATCAAAAACAATTTAATAACTGCTTTGGTCCTAGAAACTTCTAAAGAATGATTTTGAAGAGCTAGATACTTTAAATGTTTTATTTATTTATTTATTTTAAATGTTTGTGAGGCAATCATAATTAAAAAAAACAAAACAAAAAAAACACAGCTAAACAGTTCTTGTTCCACCTTTAATATTTTGTTAAACAAATCTTCTATTTATGATGCATCCATCAGTCATGTTTTGTGTAACAAATGTTTCAATAAGAATAGAAGGAAGGGAAAGGAATGCACAAGACTGAAGCTAGGTGTTGAGTGGAAACCGTATTTAAAGTTGGCCACAATCAGCAATGAGGATCTTGGCAGAGCACTTGCCGCTGCTGCTTCCTTTTTTCTCGACAGCCCTGACGACATCAATGCCTTCAACGACACTCCCGAACACGACGTGCTTGCCATCCAGCCTGTTCACAGAGGAGGAAGAGCATAAAAAATCTGGAATAAACTTTAAATAGTGGGGTTTTTTCTATACTGTCTCGAACTGTCCGCTTTATTGGGAACACCAGTACATTCATTCATTTATTCAGGTCAGCCACTCATGAGGCAGCAGCACAATGCAGAACATCATGCAGCTATGGAGGGGAGGGGAGGGAAGTGATCTGACTGATAGGGGAATGGTGGTTAATGCCAGATGGGCTGGTTTTGAGTATTTTAGAAACTCCTGTTGAACTGGGTGTTTGAATATACAAGTGTCTAGAGTTCACACACAATGATGCGGAATAACCCTATATATTGGCTAGAACAATTATTTTACATTTGTACCACAACACTGTTGAACAGCAGCAAGACAAAGCACTGGTTTATATTAAAGCACTCTTTAATACATTACTGTTTCTATAGTAACAGTTCACAGGGATTCCTGTAGCAGATGTGCCACAAACATTTTTCTGAGAGATCTTTAGTATTTATGGAAGGAGTCTCCAGTGTCAACACTTTGTAAGAATCAGAAGTAAAGCTGTAACCAGGTTTTCCCACTATGGAAGAATCTTCAGGACAGAACTTTGCCCTTTACTGTTTCTTGGTCACCAGAACAAGCTACGTTTGTCTTATTAACTTCGAGAAAGGCTAAAAGAAGTCGGTGAAGGAACGACAGATTATAGCTGCCATAACACGAGTGAGGAGAGGTGTTTCACAACATTAAATATAACTATAATTAGTTATATTAGGAAGGAAACTACTGAAGAAAAACTATGACTGCGATCTTAAATCTTTCTGGCTCTATTCCTAAACTGAATCAGCTCATCTGCTGGCTANCTACAAACATTTAACCACTTGTCCTTGAGATCACACCAACAATTACCTCAAAGACGGGTGCATGGACAACTGAAAACACCTAGTGGTGGAAGCTTAAAATATGTTCCTTGATAAATAAATTTGTTAGCAAACTGCTGTAGTACAAGAGGAATAGAATAGACCAAATACTGCCGATTAATAACATTGATAAGAATTGCATCTGACATACAAATGTAAAAGTGTAAGTGAAAATACTGAATCATAGCCCTCACCAACTGGTTTTCTCAGTGCAGATGAAGAACTGTGAGCCGTTGGTGTTGGGTCCTGCGTTGGCCATGGACAGAATGCCGGGTCCCGTGTGCTTCAGGGTGAAGTTCTCATCTGCAAACTTGTTGCCGTAGATGGACTTTCCACCAGTTCCATTGTGATTTGTGAAGTCACCACCCTACAAGAGTTGCAACACCAATTCAGATCTAGTCAATAAACTGAATGGCTTAATGTTCCACTATTTAAAACAATCCTGCTAAACTTTAGAGTTACAGAGAAGTAACAGGACTTACCTGGCACATGAAACCTGGGATGACTCGGTGGAAGCCAGAACCTTTGTAGCCGAATCCCTTCTCTCCAGTGCACAGAGCTCGAAAGTTCTCTGTGTAGAAGTGATCACAGCAAGAAACATGAAATTTTTTAAAGCAATGTTTCGTTACTCACAGCAGAAATAAGCCCCACCAAAGAAATTAAACTCACCAGCAGTCTTGGGGACCACATCATTTCTCAGCTGAGGAGAAACAAAAAGGAAAAATGATAAGGATCCCCTGATACAGAAACACTCACTGGTCTGTGAATCTGTAATTCAATACCATTAATGCACAAATTGTTACTTAAAAAAATTATATATATATAAAAATTAGACATGTTAAACCTGTCACAGTAACTTCTTTAACTTGGATAAATATTAAAAAGAAGCCAAGTTATATAATTTCCTGTGACTGGACCCACTCACTGTATCCACCCCACATGTTAAACCACAGCAACCTTGACATAATTAGTAACAAACCAGTCTAAAAGCAGACTCACTGTACCACCATTCAGTGTTGAAGTAAAACAGACCAGTGGCACAGGCAAAGCCACACTTTAGCCCACTTATTTACATAGACCTGTCACTGCATGACTAAGTGTCATTCCCCAAGGCTAAAAATCATAACGGTACATTTTCAATACATTCCTGATCTGACACCAGCACACTTGGACATCGAAACATGTAACTCCTACACAAAATGCATGAAAGTTGGCCGGTCTGAATTCAGTCATTTCTAATGATGGCAGCATTTTCAAAACTGAATCGACAGTGATTGGATTGTGTAAAGGTCTACACAGTAAGCTCAAAAGAAAACCCATCTCTCTCTCTCTCTCTCTCTCTCTCTCTCTCTCACACACACATTTTATATACAATATAGAACACCTTAATGCTGACATGAATGATGCATTTTCCTGACATGTACAAGCTACAAAGTCATGGATACACTACAGTAAACAAATGTAAATATAATGTATCTTATAAAACAAATAATTTATTTAATATTTTTTGGCTCAACCCTGCTATTAAGGAGAAACTCTCAGTCACAAGCTTGTACCAGCCTTTAGGAGAACTCTTGGTGTTAAGATGAGATTCTTTGCAAATAGAAACCTGTTTTTTTGTTTTGTTTTGAAATACCTATACAGGGTGAGTCCACTCTCCACGTGTGCTGGTTCTTGGCCTTTTCCAGACACACACACACACACACACACACACACACTAATGGATGAAGACCCAATAGCTAAAGTGCTGCGGCAGTACTCCAATTGGCTCTGCTTACCAACAGGAAGCAGCACTTTAGCCTCCAACACTACTCATTTTCACTGCATTTGTTAGAAGATCAGTTTAACAAATGGAAACCCACTACGTGTGTGCACGGACAAAAACACCACGAACTCTTGCATTGATGTCTGCTGTATCTGTGCTTTCATTAAACACCAGACAGAGACACAGAGACAGAGTGAGAGATCTAGACAGAAAGAGACCCAGATCTGGATATTATATTATAGAGAGTCAATCAAATCTTACTGGATTCATTTCAATAAGAGTGGCACTAAATGACTAAAATGTGAGCCAAGATAAGTACAAGTTCTACAGAATACTTCATTTTCAACATGAGGATCCCCCCCACCCAAAAAAAAAAGAAAAAATCCTGAGAGTCGAGTCGGCTCAGATGACTCACCGGAAAGAGTCGACTCGGCCATGAACACCACTTCACTATTCACTACATGCATTTTAGTTTAGTTATATATAGACAGAGAGAGAGAGAGAGAGAGAGAGAGCATATCTACTGCTGGAAGAACCAGTCTAATGAACAGTTTTTGTTCGGCTCTCTTGAAGCCTCGTTGTTGGGCATGTGAGGACACGCAGTATGAGTTGGGAAGAACTCCTGCTAAATCAGCCTCTACTGCTGAAGGCTTTTCCTCTCCTTAGACAGCATAAGCTTTATTCATATCGACTTAAATCGAAAATGAGCTGATTGACCGCTATTTCAATAAATCTGTTAGACTATTAATACTAGAATAATTCGACAGAAGTCGTGCGCATGCGTCATGAGAGTCATGCGTGCAGTTAGACTGAGATTTAATTGAGATTGTTCAATTAAATGAGAGAAATTGGGAAGTCTTAATTAATCTGATGAAGATGTCTACACAACGTTTAACGTCAAAGACAACGGTAAAGCAAACAACTTTTAACCAAATCTGCCACTATGTGGAGTTTAATGGCGATTCAAAATGGCCCCTTTACGCCTGGATAGAAATGAAGATGGCGTCTGTAATGTCTTAAAAACGTGCACTACAGGTCTGGGAGCAAACTCTACCCTAACTTTACTTAACTTCAGTCTAAAACTGAACACGTGACCATTTCAGTACTGGGAAGCAAGAAAGAAATGTGCACCATCTAGTTTCTGCTCAGAGGCTTTAACCTGAAAATGGAGCCTTCAGCAAAACTGTGAATGCAGTCAAAACCGGGCAAAGACCAAACAGCACACGAGGTCGCCTTCATCATCATCATCATTATTACTATTATTATTATTACTACTACTACTACTGCATAATGGTGCACCAGTCTCTTTTTCACAGACACGTGTACAGTTAACTGCTTCCCAAACAGTCTGAAATGAAGTTAAATTTTAAATCTTGCCACCGTACAAGGAACGGTCTGAGGAACACCATCACCATGTCCGTAGCCGTGGAACCACAGCCAGTCTGTTTCAGTCAAATTTAAACAACAAATGAACAATTCAGCTGCAGTTAATTCTCATCTTCTCACCTCCATTATAATCCTTCCTGCACTTCCCCCATCGATGGTGATGTCAAAAAACACTCTGGACTTGGCCATGTCGGACACAAACGTGCTCAACTGTCTAAGATTAAAGGTAGACTCCGGCGAGATGTGAACAGGATGTGGCAAGAGCGAGCAGTTAGCGAGAACTTGAATATAAAGAAGTAGCGCGGAAACCCCTTCCTATTGGAACATATGTAGACGAGAGACCGTTGATTGACAGGCAATACAGCCAATCAGAGACTGAGCTACCGCATAATCTTACCGCAGAGTTCCAATTATCACGAGCCTTCTTCTGATTGGGCCACTGCGCTTAGCATCAATGACGACACTAAATTTTGTCCAATCAGCATTGTGCAAACGGGTGTAGGTGTGTGTCCATATTCGCGCGGTTAGTGATGTGTGTCATGGCGCGAGGGCGTCGGCCGGGGATTAAATTCGCCATTATGGCACAGAGGAGTAGGAAGAGCGCCAGGCTGTTTATGAGGCATGAAAAGTTTTAACTGAAGTCTCTCTGATTCCCTTCTCATTTATTGTGTCAGTATAAATACAGAATGCAGATTAAAATAAGAACAGGGAAGTCTTGCCTGCTGAAAATAAATAAATAAATAAATAAATAATCAAGGAAGCCATTAGAGGTTTTATTTCCCTGGAGGTTGTGTAATGGCGTGTAAGGCTTACTGGTGGTATTTTCTATTTTTCATGGTTTGATATTACAGTGGAAAGGGACCTGATGGTTTAACAGGTGACATGTGACTCACCTGTTTGATGCTGTTCTAATGGGATTTAAATGAGTCCTACAGGAGTCTGGTAATCACGCCTGTGTGCAAACACACAGGGCCTTAATGGCACTGTAATGAAAATAAAGCACCTCTATGATATTCACTGGAGTTTAATGATTTGTACTTCAGGCTTGGTGCCAGGAGTATGTGTAGCACAACCAGGGGTCCATGATGATGATGATGATGATGATGATTATTACATTTTATTACAGTGGTGGAAATCACAACCTAAGATTATCAAAACTGTTTATTATTGAGTATGTATAGTTAATAGCCAGTTTAATCATCAATTAAATAAATTACACACTAAATGTAATCTGGATTTGTAACTGAACCAAAGACAATATACACTGATCAGCCATAACATTAAAACCACCTGCCTAATACAGTGTAGGTCCCCTTGTGCCACCAAAACAGCTCTGACCCATCGAGGCATGGACTCCACAACACCACTGAAGGTGTGCTGTGGTATCTGGCACCAAGATGTCATCGGCAGATCCTTTAAGTCGCGAGGCGAGGCCTCCACGGATCAGACTTGTTTGTCCAGCACATCCAACAGATGTTTGATTGGACAACAGATGTTTGATCTGGGGAGTCTGGAGGCCAAGTCAACACCTTGAACTCTTTAGCATGTTCCCCAAACCATTCCCGAACATTTTTTGCAGTGTCAGGGCGCATTATCCTGCTGAAAGAGCCCACTGCCATTAGGGAATACCGTTACCATGATAACGAAGGATAATGAAGGGGTGTACTTGGTCTGCAACAATGTTTAGGTAGGTGGTACGTGTCAAAGTAATATCCACGTGAATGCCAGGACCCAAGCTTTCCCAAAAGAACATTGGCCAGAGCATCACACTGCCTACGCCAGCTTGCCTTCTTCCCATAGTGCATCCTGGTGCCATCTCATCCCCAGGTAAGCGACGCACACGAACCCGGTCATCCATGATGTAAAAGAAAACGTGATTCATAAGACCAGACCACCTTCTTCCATTGCTCCATGGTCAAGTTCTGATGCTCACATGCCCATTGTAGGTGCTTTCGGCGGTGGACAGGGGTCAGCATGGGCACTCTGACCGGTCTTCAGCTATGCAGCACCATATTCAGCAAGCCGCGATGTACTGTGTGTTCCGACACCTTTCCATCCTAGCCAGCATTAACTTTTTCAGCAGGACCAGATGAGCTAGCCTTCGCTCCCCACATGCATCAATGAGCCTTGGGCGCCCATGACCCTGTCGCCGGTTCACTGGTTGTACTTCCTTGGACCACCTTCCTTTTGGTAGGTACTAACCTCTGCGAACACCCCACATCACCTGCCGTTTTGGAGATGCTCTGACCCAGTCGTCTAGCCATCACAATTTGGCCCTTGTCAAGGTGTAAATCTTAGAAAGCAAACTGTCATATCCTGAATGTAGGCAGTTTTCCCCCAGCCCCGCAGCAGGGATGGTCTTATCAAACAATCACAAATAACTCAAATGCAACAGGATGGGGATTAAGTCTTTACTTAAAAAACATAATGGAAATATTTCACATCTTTAGAAAAACAAAAAATGATTAAGATTTTACAAGTTTAATTCCATCATTAAAACATAAAAGATTCACCTACACATGACGGTCAAACTTTTTTTTTTTCTTAACAGTTGGATGAACAGTAAGTGTGACTTGCTGCTGGTCTCAAAGACGCTTCTCCGCTCTCTTATTGAAACCCTTCATGGTCACAGATCTGATGGTGAAATGGACTTTTTTCTTTCTTTTTTTTTTTTAACAAATTCATAAACTTTGCTAGATAACACACATAAGAGAGATGCATACAGGTCCACCAATTATCTTTATAATTATTATAATAACAATAATTATATAATCAAAAGATAAAATTGTATGATACACAAATGTCTTCAAAAACAATTGCACATCCAAGAACTCCTGACCCTCCCTGGATTGTTTAGGATACAAACTGCACATAGCCGACAGCGTCCAGAGAGCAATCATAAATAATAAAGACAGACAAGACAGGATACAGGGCAGCAGACTGTCCTCCTCTCTCCATCAAGTCTCTTTTGCAACCGAACTGAAAAGGAACAAGAGCTTTTCGGACAAAAACTAATGTCTGTCATAGTGTTTAACGTGTATGTGTATTTTATCATGGGGTACAGAGAGTGTATACATCTGTAACAATAATAATCCTATATCTGTACATATTTTCAACACGGCTCCCTAATTGTTCCTCATCAGTAACAAGTACTGGGTACTGCCATTAGACCAGACTATCAAGAGGCCATCATACTGCAAAAATGAAAGCTCCGGATGTCAGAGACAAAATGTGAGACTGAGAAACTTTCGGACCTGAATGCACTCTTAAAATAACAAGAGTTGCATTTTGTGAGCTTGAGTGTGCGTTTGTGAGAGATATACCCTGTCTGCTTTATGTGATTGGGTTGCTTGTGCTCTGTGAGATCTCCTCTTTCTGCCGAGTCCTTCTTCTGAATGATGGGAAATTGCATATCTAACGGCAACTAAATGAACACGACGCCTAGAAGGTAAAGGCTGTGTGAATAGAGAAAGATCAGGATTGAGACTTTGTTCTTTCTCTTGTGTAGGACACAAAGTAGCAGCACAGAGTTTAGTGCCAACAGCGCAGGAAGACACCATTGTTTAAGTAGTAGAAGGGGGAAAAAAAAACGAGCAAAGAGGCAAAGAGCTGCGAGTAGAGGAGTGTGTGCCAGAAACACACTTGGTGTAGTTTGTGGTTTGTCTGTGCGTTAATGTGTGCTTCTTGTATTTCGTCTTGCTTAAACACACTCCCAGGGATCGAATGTTTTGCTCATATCTACAGTGGCTGCCGGATAGCGCAAGATTGAAACCCCTCCCTCTAGACACAGCCTAATTTTTCCTTTTTAAGTTCGGCAAATGAGTACAGTACTCTTTGATGCTACAGCGAGATATGCTTTGTGACTGCATCTCTAAACAACAAGGCAAAGGACAAGGGCATGCAGGCTGTAAAGAGGCTCCTAACACAAAGAATAAGCTAACTCCTGGACTTCAAGTACAAATTTGTAAGATCAAGTAATGGTGTGGGCATATATGATAGCATGCTAGCTTACTGGTGGAGATTTTTTTTTTTAACCTGTTGAGGTAAGGCATGTCTGTGTCTTGTGTTTGCAGGGTCCATTAGCATTCCCAGCTTTTACATGCATTCAAGTTACAACAGAAGCCAGACATACTTTGGCTTTTTTTCTGATGTAATTCTTAAAGAGCCTGTAGCTTGATCAAAATTCGGTTCTTCTGGTTATCGACAAATTCTGGATTTTAAAGAATGTCAGTACTTCACACTTGATTAAAACATGATCAAGAATAAATGACAATGGGCAAATTCCATAAACTCCAAATGCGATGTAATTTACACCAAGCACAAGTTAGACATCAGATGGGGTGCTTTTCTACAAATGGATTTTGCAGGAGCTGGAAATATAAAAGGGACTCTTCAAATTAGAAAAGAAAAAAAAAATAAACACAATAAAACCATGACATTTTTCAGAGGCAGACTAACAGTAACATCAAAGTCAGATTAAATCTTCTGCACCTTCCTTGCTATGAGCATTTCTGCATTCCAGTCTCAAAGGAACAGAGCAGGCCAATAATTAGACTCAAATGTTTGCGAGGATTCCACGCCCTGATCCCCCAAACCTCCTTGTTGTAGCGTGCTAAGAGCATGTACTGCTGGGAGATGGGGTTTTTTAAAGAATGGTGTGGCTAAGCTGGAGGTGGTGTGTACACGCTGTGTGTGAACTCAGTTGCTCTCAAACAGTGAGAGCAGGTCATCGTTGCTGTTGTTAGGGAGGTCAGGAGGACCCAGGTAGGTCAGCAGCTCGTCTGGGTTTGTTAGATCTGGGAGCAGCTATAGAAACGGAAGAGGAAAGACAGTATTAAGGTTGTTGATCTGTCACAAATTTCTGTCAATAAGAAATATCGTCGTAAACCAAATGACGCAACGGTAACTCACATCAAGACCAGGTTCTGTTACATCGCCTGGTCCCCCAGGGCCACCCAGGCCAAAGCTGTCTGTGTGCAGCCGGGGATTCTGGTTGGAGCTGCGTGAATGCATGGGTCCTCCTGGGCCGCCCAGGTTGGAACTTCCATGGAGAGGTTGATGCTGCTGTTGCTGCTGCTGTGGCTGTTGCTGCTGTGGCTGCTGTTGGAGGGGGTTGTGGGATGGGTCCATGCGACTAGAGTGGGGAATCTACCAAAAAAAAAGAGAAGGAGAAGATCAAAGAGTGCTAAGTGATTATGAAACTGTAAATCCATAAAGAGAAACAGAACGTGTGCCTAAAAGCAGCAGCTTTAAGTGTGTGAACGCCGTGGTTTAGAGGAGCAGCTGTCAGTGACATGGCAGAGGGTGCAGTAGGTCATGCTGTCGCCTCCAGAACCAGTCAAGGAGCTCTTACTCTCACGTGCAGCACACGGGCCTGTTAAGCCATCATCTGCTTTCAATGCAGGATGCTGTTAGTGCAACTAATGCAGGTTAGTGGTATGATTTATGTCCCTTGGGTTCAAGTCAAGTTACTTAAGCCCAGAGCTGCATGTGTGGATATTAAAATTCTTGACCTCAACTTTGTCAATTTTTTGAGTGAAATCCTGAACAAAAACTAAAAATATGACACTGCAAAATATTTGTCAGAGGCCCAAATGGTGCATATGTACTACCTGTCCGGACATGGGGTGCCCCACGGGTTTCTCAGGGGTGAGTAGGCCACTGGGAAGGTCAGCCTGGTAGGATAGGGGTGGAGGCCCCGAGGAAAACTCGCCCAAGGTCGGAGTGCCGGGGGCGTTGGGGAAGTCCGAGAAGCCTGGCTGACTGGAATATCCCGAACCAGCTAAGAGACACAAGAAACAAAAGGGAGCTCGGTGAGCATGGAGGGATGTCTAATGCCTCTTCAATCTTCATGAGCTCACAGACATCCATAATTTGTTGGTGTGGATTCCCTCCCAGGCCATACTGTGCTGCCCAGGGTCTGTTACACTCAGAGTCCTAGCTACAGAAGGCAGCACCGGGATTCAAACTCACGATCTCCTTATACACCTGAGCCACTCATAGTGCTTCTAAAGCTATATGATGTGTAACTACTTAGTACAGTCATAAAGGTACCTCATATTACAAACATTACTGGACAAGAAAAATGAACCAAAATAATTAATAACCTTGGCTGGGGTAATCAGGCGTGCTGCTGCTGCCGCCTTGTGGTAAGGATTGGTAGGGCGACGAGGCCGGGCCCAGTGCTGCGATCATCTCCATAACACTGGGCAGGATCATGTGACTGGGGCTGAGGGTGCGACATCGTTTCAGCGCCGGACCGTCCGGATCCTCTTTAATATGCAGGTCAGGCTTCACAGGGACCGGCTTCCAACTACACACTGGATCGATAGTGATCTCCTCGTAGTCCGAACTATAAAAACACGTTCAGATTCAGGTTAAAGGGTTCTGGAAATTAAATTCAAGTTTATTGAACGAAGGTCGCAATCATGTAATCAAAGTAACTTACTTCTGGATATAGATGAGAATTCCCAGCATATACTGATCCACTTCTAGTCCCTCCAGTAGAGCTGTCTTACTGCAAAGACCAGCATAAGTGACTTGAGCATTTCTGTAGGAGTTAACTGAAACCAGTACTTTTTCATAATTTGTGATGGTAGTTCTGGTTTTAACAGCAGGGTTGGAATTAAAGTGGTTGCTGGCACATTTGATTAAATCGCTTTTCCCTTGTTTTGAAAGTAAAACCATGTGTTTAATAAACAAGAGAGTGAAGAGAATAATGCATGAAAGGCTGGCTAGCTAAGTCAAGTTATTCTAATATTAAACTGCTTAGCTAATAGCTAATCTGGACAATTTTAGTGTTATGCACGTGACATTTGCATTTAGTATCGAGTGCACATCGCCCACGCAAGACTAGCTTCAGTGAGATACTTTGCATATTTTGTTGTGTGACCTTTCAGTGGTGATGCAGGTATTCTTCAGGACACGACACACTTTCAACAAACACTGAGTTTTTCAGAAAACATTATGCATATATAACAGTAAATAGTCGTGAATGAGCGCAGAGAATGTATAGTTTAAAAAAATATCCATTTGGAACGGCATAGACATCACACAAAATGTATTACACTTACGTAAAATGCAGTGTTACGGATGTAAGATTTTTGTGTTATTGACAACGTGTCTGAAGAAGTCTAACACACACACTTGAGATCCCACAGCTGCATAAGGTTAATAATAAACTAATACTTGCTAAGGTTAAATACAGACTGGGTGTGCAGCCACCTACTAAAAGCATATTGTACACTACATGCGTTTATTACACTGCGGACTGAGTGACCATTTGTGCACAAATATTATTCAAATCTAATTAAAAAAAAGTTTATGGTTGTGATCAAATCAAACCATCATGAAGAGATTGCCTTCAGTCTTTTGATGAGAGTACGGAACATGTAGAATCATATGTGGCTTATTACTTGTAAGAACATTATTGGAGATATATTTCACTTTTCTCCATGTGAGCTTCATTTGGACAAACAATAAACTGATTAGCTAGCCCTCTGGCAAGTACAACTCCAACGTGCTACATGTTTTCAGTTGCCTGGAAACTGACAAGTGGTAGCTAATTTAATGTAATAACACTTGACCAGCTAGTTTGCTAGTTAAGTAATGAGTTTATGATTGTTATCCTCCACCAACAACCATTTTAATATAACACAACATAATTTAAAAGTGATTTTTTTCCCTGGGTGTCTGCTTCCGTTTTTCAGGGTAAGGTTAACATTTGCATTAAACTGTCCACTTGGATCAAGTGTTTGTGCATGCTAAAGGTTACACAGGGTGTTTGTGGTACTGTCTGTGTTAGTTCTGCATCATAATCTCACTTATCAAATATGCAGTCCATGCTTTTGTGACTAACTGTACCTACAGGGGTGACTGAACTATTTAAAGTTTCTGAGAGGTAGCATTTCCTCTAATTCTATTCACATGCGGTTAAATGTGGTGCATCTAAAAACGTCCTGACGCAACAGAAAAGGACTCTCACTTGCACACAGGACAGCGCCAAGTCCCTCTCTCACAGTTAAGCTGCAGGTACGACTCCAGGTCAAAACACTGTGGGAGGGGGAACACAGACAAAGAGAATACTAGTGAGCAACTAGTGAGCAAGTTACTTGTTTACTCGCCATATTTATAGACAGAGCTCAAAAAACATGCTTAACATACTTTTATCAGCTTGATCCTAAACCTAACCAAACAATGGCTGAACTGGACTTTAAGGTTTAAAATAACTTTGTCAATTTTGAAATGTTATACAGTGCACAAAGGCAGAAAACAGGAGTCAACCCCCTCATCCTCTCACCTGTATGTGCCTGCAGTCGTGGCCCCGAGCTGGAAGCTGGATGCGTCGGAAAGTGATTGGACACTTGAGGGAGACCTTGATGGCTGTCTGCTCCACGCCATCCTCGCCGTTTAGCCCAGGAGTTCCCGGTATGGTTCCGCTGCTGAAGTTCCTCTTGACTGGATGCAGAGAAGTAAAAATGAATAACAGCAGAAATGACCAATGTAATACTTTTTACACAATGTAAACAGAGGGTGAACTGGCAAGACTGGGGCTTACTTTTGGTGACACAGTGCTCAGCAGGCAGGAGCCTCTTCTTCATAAGGCCCTGCAGCACAGAGCGCACCGAAGGCCGGTGAACCAGCTGCAGCACGAACAGGTGAGACTGGAGAGGAGGAGAAAAAACAGCTTTACAAACATATTTCATCCTTAACATATACTTATCATACTTATCACAGGCAGCATAGTACAATATAATAAAGGCAAATGTCCAGTTTCCCAAAACATCAGCATCTAGACATTTACATTCTTCTTTGCTTTGTTTCCCTTCCTAAGACTGTGTTGGTTCTAACTCTGTGCTACCCCTCAAGGCCAGAACCCGATCTTAGCAGGGGTGTAACAGTTATGACTATAATCTCTATTTAATTATTATATTCTCATTTTCCCACGGCCACTTTCGTGGTGAACACAAACCAAAGAGGTGTCAAGTAGCACATAAACACAAACACTTACACAGCAGCAGGCGGTGACGGTAATCTGGATGGTGTTCCGACCTGGCTGGCACACGTGTTTCAGGTAGAGAGGTTTGTGGGAGGTTTTGTTGTCACCTCGCTCGATGGTGAGGGGCGTGGCGTTCACGCTCACCTGCACCGAGGCCGGCCAGTTGGTGTTCATCTGCCGGTCTTCATGATGGTAGCACTTAAACTGCAACTCCAGGTCTGGCCTAAACAAATAAAAAAGGGGATTCATCAGTACAATACAGTAAATGACATCAGTACATAGAGTGTGTATGCAGTGGGGAAGTGGTAGCTCAGTGGTTAAGACGTTGGACATTCGTAGTATAGTTATATGACCTTATGTGCACTGAAACCACTGTTGGCTAGCTAGTGGTACCTTCAACCTAGATTAAAGTGTTGCCACTTACCATCTCTAATATATACTTATACATAGTATTTAAATGCAGTAATCACATACTAAATGACTTGAAGCAATAAATGTCTACAAACGTGAGTTTTTTGCCAGATTGGCAGATAGATTGGGAGATATGCAAAGAATATTTATGCAAAGATACAAGACACCAAATGTTACAAGTATTCCAAGTACCAAATATAGGAAAGATGTAAAAAGATGTACAAAAGAGCAAGTTTGTACAGTACCTGCTCAAAGAGAACCCTTAAGAGACAAACTATCACTTAAAACTGCAAGGACAGAGTGAGTGACTGACCTCAGCATGAGAGTCTTGTAGACGGAGTCACGCAGCTGGAAGACATGGTTGCTGACAGCCAGGTTGTGCTCCAGCCGGAAGGGTTCCAGCACCACCCCGTCCCGAACGGGGAAAGTCAGCCGCAGGTCATCGCTTGGGTTCCCTGTAGACAGAGGACAGAGTTAGACCAAGCACTAGAGGCGTGTTAAAGAAATACTCCAGCTTTTTGTTTTTTTTTTAAATCTGTAATTTTAGCACATACACTGATCAGCCATACCATTAAAACCACCTGCCTAACATTGTGTAGGTCCCCCTTGTGCTGCCAAAACAGCTCTGACCCGTCGAGGCATGGACTCCACAAGACC
>CM074961.1:5241609-5271343 GCA_037577455.1 Pangasius macronema
AGTTTTGAGTGTGTTCAGCTCCAGGTTGCTTTGACTGCACCAGACAGCCAGCTGTTCAACCTCTCTTCTATATGTAGACTGTGGTGTCATCTGCAATCTTCAGGAGCTTGACAGAGGGGTCTGTAGAGGTGCAGGCATTGGTAAAGGGAGAAGAGCAGTGGTGAGTGCATGCAACCCTGAGGAGTGCCAGTGTTAATTGTGAAGGTGCTGGATGTGAATTTTCCCAGCTTCACTAGCTGATGCCTGTCTGTAAGAAAGTTGGTGAACCACTGTCAGATGGTAGTTGGCACAGCTAGATGGGTCAATTTAGAGAGGAGGAAGAGATCAGAGATGATGGTATTGAAAACTGAACTGAAGTCCACAAATAGTCCTTGCATAGGTCCCTGGTCTGTCAAGGTGCTTAAAGAATGTAAGGTGTAATGGAGTCCAATGCTGTCTTAATCATCCACTGACCTGTTTGCTCAATAAGCAAACTGAAGGGGGTCCAGCAAGGGTCCACCGATGTCCTGCAGGTGCGCCAACACCAGGTAGATGGGTTTAACGGTTGTGTGGCGAGAAGCGAACGGTGTGCGAGACTGCCCTTTTCAAATCTGCAGTAGAAACGATTCAGGTCGTCAACAGTCCAGATGGACTCTTTCAGCCAGGTTTCCATGATGCACAAACCAGCGGACCTGGAAAAGTCCTTGTTTGTTTGGTTGAGGAGAAGTAGTTCGACTGTTTTGTTGGTGAGGGAACGAAGATTCACCAAGAGAATAGTTGGCACCGCATTGACAGAGCTTTACGAGCGTGTCCGTCTGCAGCTACTCCAACAATGTCCCAGTAAAACGTTTGAATGGTTCAAAATCGGCAAAAGATTGACAGGCGTGCCTTGCCATAAAAACTATATAAGGTGATGTTTTCTAGTCAGTGTAAGCATGTTTTGTAATATATCTGTATATAGTGAACTGCTGTAATGTGTGCTGATTGTGAGAGAATATATTGAGGCTGTATTAGCTCTGGTACCTGTAGGGGGCTGCATTGTGTTGATATTGGGCTTGACATCAGGGAGGAAGGGAGACTTCACATCCTGACCAGGTGACATATAGGGTGGCATTGAGCCAGGAGTCATGGGAGGAGTAGGGTTCCCTGGCAGGGGTGAGCTGGGGTAGCCAGGCATCGCCCGCCCAGGCTGGGGGGGGAAGGTGGGGAGAGAGAGAGAGAGAGAGAGAGAGAGAGAGAGAGAGAAGAAAATTACACATACACATCTGAAACAGTACAACTGCTAACTTCACACAAAAAAATATTCTATTAATAACATTGTTAATAAAAGCTAGATTAGTCATATGCAAATTACGGTAAGCTAACCCACTGCTTCAGTGACCACATTAGCATTTTTTGGAGGAAGTGTTCCTTTGAGACAGAACACCCAGTGACAAAGTCCAATCAGGGTGCTTCTGAATTGTTAAATATTAACCGGATGTGACCTGCATATCTATTTACAAGAACATATAAACATAGACAGAAATACAAAAGGAAAGTGAGGTGAGAAAGAAAAGAGAGAGGGAAAAAAAAACAAAGAGAGAAGGGACACTGACCCCGTTCACAGCCCCTTGGTTAAACGTGTTATACCCTCCACCTCCACCCACTCCTGTGGCCAGACTCCCATGGTTGTTGCCTTGCCCGTTGAACTGATCCGCCTGAGAAACAAATAATTATCTTAATGTCAGTCTCTCAAAGTATAAAAGGATATGTCAGTATATATTCAGTCCTGCCTGATCATGTCACATGATCACCCTTCTGCTATTACAGCAACACATGTTCAATATTAATGGTCAATTAGCATTTACAAATAATACTGAAACTATTATTAAAGTGTATTTACCAACCAATAAACGGTGGTTTTAAGACAACGTTCGTATTCGTGGATTCTTTAAACCACAGATCTGACTGGTCTTTTGCTGTGTGCGACATTTACAAGATCTTTTCATGTTCACTCAGGCAGTAGCACATATCAGATTCCAGCGTTTTTGCGCTCACAAAGCAGCAGTTTGTCTACCACAAAATACAGAAGCAGGAACCTCCTCACCATGAAATCTGATACTGCAAGCTTGCTATAGTGCGACACAAACCTCTTGCAAAGAGACTATGTGAGAGTTTCAAAATGTCTTCTGCTGTGATTCGAAGTAAGCCATGGCTGTTTCACCTTGTAATATTGGCCTGGATTTCCTGGTCCTGCAGGATACTGGCTCATGTTGGTCTGCTGAAGCGGCATTCTGTGGCCCGTGTAGGAAGGTGAGGGTGCCGAGCGCTGTGGGCCGGGGCCGTGGTACTGAATGGCCTGGCCGGGGTAAGGACCTGCTGCTGCCATCCCGGAGCCATACTGCTGCCCTGGGAATCCCTGAGAGGAGACAGTCATATGACTCAGGATAAATACAGATAAAATATATCACACTGCTTGAAGGCAGAGAGACCAGAGTGCCCAAAACAGTGCTGTGTGTATTTAAAAAAAACAAACCCAGCTTTTAATGATATAACAGTACTTTTATATAACAGTGGACATAGTCAGTGTTACAAAAGTCCTAACAATAATCTGTTTCTTTCTAAATATATTTTGAGCTTGATCATTTATTCACAGAGTCTGATAATCACATGACAAGAAGAAGGCTTTACTTAACACCAAAGTATTACTGAAAAATTATCAAATAGCTCAGAGGAAGTTTTGATGACTAGGAGGCTCACTCTAGTATGAGAATGTGATGCAGGAGCTTGCACAAAACATTCATCATAGTAGATCATAGTAGAAACAAACATATACAGTTGGGGTTTATTATGAAAACGTGAAGAGTACACTTATTTTATTTTATTACGCTCAAAACTTTTCACTAGCTTTCCTAACACTGTTCCATATCAAACACCGCCAACAGCTAAAAGGGAACGATGCAAAAGCAGTACCTCCTCTCACTAACCTCAGAGTTGTAAGGGCGCTTCAGCCCCTGCTGGTGTCGTGGCGGAGGTCCCTGCTGCCCCCCGGGGTAACCAGAGTGTTGGGGCATACGCTGTCCCTGTGAAGCGTACATGCCTCCCATAGAGGGAGGTCTGGAGCCCACCATCCCGGAGGAGGCCATGCTTGGCGGGCCACGGGGTCCAGGGTGGGGCATGAACTGAGCATTGTAAGAGGAAGCACCACCCATCTGCAAGGCAAAAAAAAAAGGAGTAAAACAACAAAAAGGCCCCTACGCCCATCAGACATAGCAGGCTTGAAACAATGGCTGGAGATTTGCCTGCCACTGACATGCACTGGGCACAGATAGGAAAACAGCAACTAGGTCACCATCATGGACAGTCAAATCCACCCTCAACACCGCGGTTATGATGTGATGTCTACTGCTGGCCTGCCAGTGTGTAAAGTCTGTTTTTATAATGAGAATGGGGGAAAGGCAGGGAAAAACATCTCCTTTTAGACTAATTAAAGCCATATTCTTGGATTGCTATTGTGTGGTCTGCTGTTCCACCAGCAGGGGGCATATTGAATGCAACCATAAGCTTGTACCACACAATGGCATGCTAGATTTCAAACAGAGTGCTCAATGTGAAAAAGAAATTTGAGCTGAAATCTGTACACCTCAATCAACAAGAACATAACAGATGACATGCTCTTTGTTTTCCTGTCTCTTTTCTCAAACGAAGCAAGTGTCAAAATAAAGATCATCTGGCTTTGGTCAAGTGACATTCCTTTTGGTGCAGTAAAACATCCTCTGTGGTCAAATGTGAGCAAGATGACCTGATAACAACTAAGCACACAAAGGCAAACAGGAGATGCTCCTTACAGGCCCGTAGTTCATCTCCTGGTTCTGCTTCTCCTGTATTGCGGCAACAGTCGCCGTGGCGGTGGCAGTTGCTGTGGCGGCGGCGGCGGCGACAGCAGCGGCGGCGGCGGCCTGGGTGAAGTCAGTGGGAGGGCGAACACCGTGAGGAGGCATCCCGAGGGAGCCTGCACCGTTATTGGGGTAACTAAAAACACAGGGCGCAAACACAAACAAGCTGTCATTCATGCTGACTCACATCATCTCACATTCAACACAACAGGAGACCATTACCGGCTGTATTGAAAAACAGATGTTACATATTTTGGAACGTGGTGTGTGAGCGTAGCCGATTATGCGTGTTGCTATGCAAAGTAGAAGGCCTCACCGTTGAAGTGTTCCACAGAGCAAAAGCAAATGATCAGAGTCCAAAGATATATTGCTATGCAAATTACTTTCAGGGGGAAAAAACAACAGTGTGTGTGCGTGTGACTGGCTAGGTGAGTCAGTGCAGGGGCGGGACTCCTCTCTGACACACACCGAGGCAAGAGCATGCTCATCCCCCGCAGAAACGATGCTGAACCAAAACACTGTTGTTGTCCTACTCCCTCACCACTCGAGGCTTGATCATTGGCCCTGCAAGAAATGAACTAACACCAGAACTGTGGGCTCCTCTTACCTGCCGCCATACGCAGGTCCGGTCGGGTAGCCCCCGCTAGGTCGGCCATACATCCCCTGCTGCATGTAGCCCTTATTGGGCTCCGGGTAGCCCTGCTGCCCCATGAACTGAGGAGAGTTCATGCCAGGGCTGTTGCCAGGCATCATGTGACCACCAGCTGAATTGCCACCCGGGCCCATAGGAGCACCAAATACCTAATAAAGACAGAGAGAGTACATTATTAATTTATTTCCTTATCTGTAATTAACAATGGCAAGCCTTTGTGTGATTTCTAAACTAAACTTGAGAAGCTTTATCTGTTTTCCTGTTGATCGTACCAAAAGCCTGATATCCGTGACTTTTCAAAATGACCAGGACAACAGAAAACCTTCAACTCAATATTATAGACAATTTAAAAAATGCTGCTTGTAAAAGGGCCTTGGTCATTGCACAAACTACTGTGGCAATGTACTGTCAAATGTAAGTAAGGAGTAAAACAGTTTGGGGTGTACTGTTACAGGAAAATAATCAACACATTGACTGGTGTGATGTGGCCTGACACCCTGAAGTTGATTATTTTCCAATCAAAGTGAGGCCTAGCCAATGTGGTTTATTCCTCTTCCAACACAGCACTTTGCCAACAATTACAATGTTAATTATTAATTTAGATCATATAGAGACGATAATGTATTCGAAAAAGCGCTTTAATATAAATCCGTGATTTGAATTACAGTCAGAACTGCTGTCAAAGCTGCTGCTACAGACATTTAATCAACAACTTTTGACTAATTAGTTTTTAGAATTCAACAACGCTGTGATACACATTTTCTATTTGAAATGAAATCTTTTTAGATGCTGATGAGGCCAGGCTTACCTGGCTGGGTGAAGGACTGGTAACCCCCCACACTGTGGTTACCACAGACAGGGAGCCGGGGGGCTGGTTGGTGCCTTGCTGCCAGGACGCTGGGTCATAGGGGTACGAGCCGTCACTGTGGGAGAGGGACAGCAGGCAAGGACGCCAAGGTCAGGATTAGCAGGAGAGACAGAAATGCTAGCCTTTCCCTCTTTTTCCCCTCTTTGTGTGCACACTGCTTCCTTCTGACCATGTGACCGGGCAGGTGGTGAATGTTTGATTTACCTACTGTAGGCTGATCTGATTGCTGAATCGACAGGGTTGAAATGACATAATGGATTTTTACTCTCATGTCTTCATGTGATACTGACATATGGTGTTAACAGAGTTAGTGTGAGTGAGAGAGAGAGAGAGAGAGAAAGCATGCGTGTGTGTGTGTGTGTGTGTATACGTGTGTGTTTGGAAGTCTTTGTGTGACTTGAATGTGCTACAGCCACATGCTCTAGAGGTGCTCGGCGCAATGTTTCCATGGCGACTACAGTCACTTAGAGACAGGAAAGAGTAGCGATGCCAAGGGAGGGGTGTGTGTGTGTGTGTGTGTGTGTGTGTGTGTGAGTCTGTGTGTGTGTGTGTGAGAGAGAGAGAGAGAGAGAGAGAGAGAGAGAGTTAGTGTTCACGGATGTGTGTGTGTGTGTGTGTGTGTGTGTGTGTGTGTGTGTGTGTGCGCGTGTGTTAGAGTACCTACTGTTTTCTGTATAACTGGATCAAACCAGATTGCTCTCATTTAATCTTTCCAAAATTAGCCAAACTACATTAGGCGGTGCAGTGGATCAAAGTGGAGAAAATACAGCTGGTAGAAAATAACAATGTGTGATTACACGCATCTCATTTTGCTTCGAAATGAAACTGAAATATTGATTCTACTAGAATGTACGTTTTAACAAGCATGCTGAAGACAGAAATACCAAAAGCTTCCCTGTATACTCCATAGAGCTTAGTGCTTTTACTAGTGTCAGGGTTAATCACCAGAATGATACTGGTTCAGTACTGACTGTTAATCTGCTTGTCATAGCAGCAAAAATGATATAGAAAATATCAGGTGCTGAAGGACTATGTAGCTGAAATCATACTTTAGCATACTTCCTGAAGGTTTTTTCTTCTGCACTACATGTCTAACAGTGAGATCTTGATATACAGCATAGCTGTAAACTGAACAGTTAACCCTGAGCACCCTTTCACACTCGATATTAACAGCACCGCTGTGGAAGCACCAGAGCCCTGCTGAACATATTTCCAGCACAACCAGTGGTCGTTTACCACTGGCCCGCAGCCCACAGGATATTGAGGCTCTACGGCGGCTCTGAGTGATGGCCTCCAGCGGCTGGTGGTCGTCGCAGGATTTGTGGAGTCGAGCGAGCGGACCAGCTTGCCATGAGTGGCACAAAGCATTCCATGGGAGGCTGAGGTTTTTTTTCTTCTGAAAAGGAAAAAAAAAAAAAAAAAAGAAAGAAAAGAAAAAAAAAAAAAAACACACCAGATGCTCTTCCATCATACCCCCCTCTCCCCCTCCCCCCGGCCTCACATCAACCCACCCGCACTGAAACAGGAAACCGCTGTTCCGGAGCCAAACCCAAAGGCGCCCAATCAACGCAGAGCTGACGGTACAGCCAATCAGAATTCAAATGAACGGCGAGGCACATCTGAGGCTGGGCGAATGACAGACGAGGGCTCGGCATGCCGTTGAGGAGTAGTGAAGCTATCACCACTGCGGTTCTTTTGTAAAGGCAATATTCACTTTTCATATTTGGCTAATTATATTCCCTCACTACGTGTACTAAATCCTAGGCACAAAGAGCACTACTACAGGAAGGAAAGAATCGGCTCTATTCACAACACTACAGTTAATAAAACGAATCGAAGATGTTAACTCATGTATCTTAAATGTTGTACATACTAAATGTGTGTCTGTGTGCTACATCAGCGGTACCGATAAGTAGCCAGAAGGGTTTGAAGGCACGAGCAAGTGGCTTTTGATTCTTCTGGGAACGTGAGGAAACAAGTGACAGATCAAGAAATTCAGGGGCTCGAGTGTGCCATTTTCGAGAAGGAAGTATGTGTGGGTGAAGTGTGGAAGACACACACACACACACACACACACACACACACACACACACACACACACACACACACACACTGTACTGGCACATGAACAAAAGGAGAGCAGACAGTTTGTTCGTGCATGCACACAAACACAAAAACATCACACGCACCTGTGTGGCGTTGGAGGCAGGGCAGGTTTCATGGAGTTGATGGGGTTCATCGGAGGAACGTGGGGGTCAGCTGAGAACCCCAAAACACCTCAACCTGGCAGGCAGTCTGATAGAGAAAAAAATAAAACAAAATGTCAGATTGACAGAAACAAAAGGTGGGCTGTTTTTTTTCTCGTTATGAGTCATTGAGGGCATGTGAGTGCAGTCGCGTTGTGCAGCTTTACTTTGATGGCTGCAGTTCAGCCCCTTCGGCAGAACGGGTTAATCACCAAGCGCAGAGCGCTGGGACCCATCTCCACTCACCCCCACGCTTCAATAACACACATTTCGCAAGCATTGCTCAAGCTGCACCAATCACGGCACTAAAAATAAAGAACACAAAGAAACCGCTTTTCCAGAAAACGCACAATCCTCTCAGATTCCCCTCAGTGCTGGGGATGAGAGAAGACTCGTTTCCGGCAGGGAAAGCTCAAGAAGACAAAAGGGAAAAAAGAAAAAAAAAACAAGACTGTGAGTGTGTGTTCTACTAGAGGAATCGAGATGATAGATTTTAGACGCATTTATGGACAAGCGAGTACGCCCTGCTCCAAACACCACTGGCTGGCTGTAGATTCCTCCTCTCCATCGAGAGAGAGAGAGAGAGAGAGAGAGGAGGGAGGGAGAGCGACGGTGGGGCTATTTATAGTGCTTTGATTTCAAAAGGAAGAGAAAAATGCAGTGTGGAAAAAGCAGCTCAGGATCTTGTGGCAGTCTGTGTGTGATTCGAGCCCTCCTTGAAGATAATGCCTTCAACCCCCCATCAATTATTCAGAGTGACCGGGGGAGCTCGTCTGAAGAAGAGGTGGCTTTGCTGGTTCTTGTTGGGCTCTTTTGTGGACGGACGTGTGCGTGTGTGTGGATTGCAGTCGTTAAGTAATGACAGCACCCCCCATCTCCAAATACACACACCTTCATCAGAACGTTATCCTATCCCCCTTTCTCTGGTTCAATTCCTCCGTGTCTGTCTCCTATCTCGAGGGTAAGCACCATTAACAGACATGCTAATTTGCTGCCAACATCAGTGCCTGTCACTCCTCATCCTCCACCCCCTTCTTTCCCTCTCTCTTTCCGTACAGATTTAGGTCAGACGCCCCACAGCTTGGAAAAGAGGGATGGAGAAGAGGCTGAGCGGGGAGGAGGGGAGAGACAGAGTTTATCCATGAGAGGGTCACCTACAGGGATAATGAGAAGAGGAGAGTGAGAGAAATGATGTCTGCACATTATGTATGAATATATATATATATATGTAAAATAAATGTGTGTGTGTGTGTGTGTGATTAGTAACAGAAAAAGGAGGGGGGTTTAGATGAATGAGCTCCTCCAAAGTCGTGTTTTGATAACCACTTGACTGAAGCAGGCTTAATAATATTAACATGCTCACACTGGCCTCTTTTTCAGCCACGTGCCAACACACAATTTGTTAAATCGCACGTCTTTGTCTTGCCAGTCTGCAACAATTCAAGTGCGCGGACGCTTTTAAGCCTCCTAACGACGCCTGAATGCCCTCACTGTGCTTTATAACGTCTTGATTTAATTAATGTCCGCCGAACGGCTGATGGTCTGAACTGTCTGTGCTTCATTAGGCCTGCACTTGAAAAGCCAACCTCTGTGATTATTAGCGCCACACAATCGAGAGCCCCTTCAGCGAAGGAGCAGCCATCCAGACTGGTACTACAAATTACAGTAACGCATCTGCTGGCGTGGCTAAACGCGACACTGCAGCGTGCTTTCTCTCTCTCGATCCCTCGTAAACCACGCACGCCGCCTTCTGAATGAGCAGTCTGAAGTGCAGAAAGCATAAGCTATGCGTCATGGCGGCAGCCAAAAGAAGGCGCGCACGGCTTGGCACCGTGCAGACAGCACGCACGCGCACACACTCAAACCACTGGATCTTATTTACGAGCCCCTGGGTAGCACACTTCAGCATCCTAATCTCTGTCTCTCCTTGCTCTCTTTCTATGTTTGTGTGTGTGATGGATAATAGCACAAACTGTTCTTAGTCTGCAAGGAACAGAACACACTGTTCTTTCTTTCACTCTCTCCTAGGTGGATTTTATCCGTCTCTTAGTCCTCCCCCTTGCCTGCAGTGCCCAGATCCTGCTGCTGTGCCCCCCCTCCATCACCAGAGCACACTTGCTAACAACCATCTCCCTCCTTCTTGTGAAATCTCAGCGTCTACCCTTACACTGTCATTCCTCTCTTTCTAGCTCTCTCTCTGTTTTTCTGTTTGTGTTGCAGGTTGCATTCTCCGCTCGCAGAACAGGAAAATTTGGGCAAGGAAGCTCGAGCCAGAGCGCTGCTTCAGGCGAGGAGACATCAGAAAAATGATTGTCTAAGAGTCTAATAGGTAATCTATCACAGCGCAGTTCAATTAAACAAGCACGTGCATTGAGCGTTTAGTAAACACCTCCTCTTTTCTAGCCAGCAGCACGCAGAGGCCCTGCGGGCCTTTTTATTTCTGATAGGCCGTAGAAATGGCCGTGTGTCAGCGCTCTTAAAACCCGAAGTGCAGATTCAGCTCTCTGAGGGGACGCTGTGTTTCAAGTGCGCAGCCACCGTGTAGTGAAGCAGAACAGAGACCAGGCAGGAAAGGAGAGATCCTACACTGGTACACAGGGATTTGGTGAAAAGCAAGTCCAGGGTGGATCACTATGTTTGACCTGTAGGCTACTGTTTAATAGTATCAAGCTTAGCAAGCTAAAACAACAGAAGCCCTGTCCCTGCTTCATTGAATGGATTTTTATTGTAATGTCTACTCAATCACGAGTCAATAACCCAAAATGGAGCATCACTAAAGACAAAATGAGCTAATGACCCACTTGGGACTGCCATCCAAAATCTGCCATTTGTCTGCAGGCAAAAACCCAGGAGCAACTCTAGTCATGTGACCAAGAAGCAGTCCCTCCCCGTTTGTGGCCCCAGGCTGGAGGAGTGAAGTTTAGATGCCTCCAACACACACACACACACACACACACACACACACACACACACACACACACTTAGGAGCAGAGAGACACACGGGGGAGGGTAGCCATGGGGAAGGGGATTAGGAGCCACAGGAAGACTGGGTCTGATAACACATTCCTGCACACACAGACACACACAAACACGCCGTGGTGACCACACATTTGACAAGCACTGCAAAAATCATTAACTATGCCACCGCTGTAAATAGAACAGGTTTAAGGCTATCAGGACAGCAGGGCAGGAAGTCACACATAAACAGAGGGCATAATAAGAGAAAGTGAATTAGCAAACCAAAAGATTTGCGATGCCATCTGAGGTATTTAATACTTACAATATTTTTATTTGCCAAAGTGGAACACCACCTGCACAGGGGTCTTGAAGCGCCTGGTTTATCGCGATGATTACTCTTCAAAGTGCTGTTGGATTAGCAATTCACACCTGAGTGCTGGGTCAATTTTAAGCAGACAGCAACCGACAATGTGCTTGCCTCGAGGACATGAACGCCTAAGCACAGATAAAGACGAATAGAAATGGATTTCCTTCTTTACTGTTGTGTTTAATAGAGCAAACCTGCAGGGTTCTTGCTATTTCTAGGGTCTGGTAGCTATTGTCGCTCAGAACGTGGCCAAGAACCGTGTGCTCGGTAAAGTATTTGTGCTTTTGTCAGGAGATTGTGAATTGGAATCCTGACAACGTTCTAGTTGTGCGCTCTGGGCGGGAAGGCAGCAGTTTGTAAAAAATGTGCTGGCTGGGTTCACATATTTCTGATAAAGTACATGCATCTATAGGTTGGGAAGTGGCAAAGAGTGAAATGAAAGACCCAGTGTAGTGAGTAAACAGGGTTTAAAAAACATAGACGCCATGAACCTCAAACATTTTTTTAAATCTATATATATCATGCTCCAGCTGTTGTCACAGTGTACAAGTTGCCCTAAGGGAGTGATAAAAACAGGTGAACGAATGCGCAGGAAGACACTGAGCGTGGGATTTCTGCAGCCATCTAAGTGGACACTATACATAAGAAAGTTTGTGGGCGGAGCTTCTGATATGGACACTTTTTTCAAACAGACATTACATTCTGTTCTGTAACCGATACAAATCTCCAGCTCACATCACCTCAGAGAGAGAGAACAGGTTCACTCGACCCACCACCGGTGTGCAAAACCCGACTGAGTTGCACTCGCGTGAGCCCATGTTTCCATCAGCCAACCACTGATCGCTACTGTTCCCAAAGACCAACCACACACCTCTAAAGTCACAAGCGATACTATCGATAGTCAATGTGCAATAGTTAGAGAGCATGACAAGTTGGTGATGATATAATGCACACAATCTCAAACCTACTATCTCTTATTTTACATTCTGGTAAAAATCTTCCTTCTTCATGCAACACATTATGAAATACGAATGATCATGACTATTCAAAGAATACGCAGATTGGTCCATGCGGTCATCTTCTAGCAACTTTCTTGCGCATGCATTAGCAACTACGCGAGTGTCGTCGTCTCCCAGGTCAACTGTATTTGCACAGTAGTCAGTTCTGAGCTTAAAGCGTGTTTGCCTTTCTCATACCTACAGGCCTTGTGTGCTCGTGGAGTATTCTTCTGACACCTCCCTTTGAATAAACTGATGAGATGTGGCCAGGTAGCACAGGATGAGTCTCGCCATTCTAGCATTACAAGTGCTCAGATCGAGACGCGACAACGTGACGAGCCCTTTGTCCTCAGGTCGCTTGCCGTAATGTCAAAGCGAACCATGCGGTTATGACTTTGCTGGCATGACATCTCCTAAGCATCTGTGTTTCATGAGACATCTGTAAGTGGTTTGTAAGTTAGTTTGTGTCTAGCTGAAAGGCAGCCAGCCAAGGCTGAGTAGCTGCAGTAGCAGAGAGGAACGAGACTGTCTCTACTCAGCACAATTAATGGTGCAGTGAGAGTTTTCTCTAGGTCAACTGTTCCACCCTTTTTCATCACACTCTCTTCCTCTATTCACAAGTCCAAAGTTACAGGAATACCTGGTCTCCACCCTAGTCACCTTAAAGACATGATTGAGGCCAGTAAACATTCAGAATATCCTGCATGCCTTTGCTTTCTCTCACACTCTCACTCGGGAGTGGACTGGGCTTGCCTAACAATAATATAGATATATATATTTTTTTAAATGTTCACCTTGCTGTAACACGCTTTAGTTGCAAATGAGGGCTTATATTGTTTAGATAGGAAATGAAAGTAAACAGGGTTTATGAAAATCGAGTGATTCAATAGGATCAATGAGTAACACTGTTTTCAATGACAGTAAATTATGCTTGATTTTACTTAACACTTGTATACCAAAAAAAAGGGGCTAATAGAAACCAATCAAAATTGATTAAGTGCCAAGATCTTGTTTTGCTGGTAGTCTGTCACCCAACATGACCAGTTTACTACCCAGTAAAGGTGTAAATCTTGACAATTAAACTGCGAGCTCTTTTGTATACGATTCATCCGCCCTGTGATACTGTATGAACACTAGTTAGGATTAAAGGAGTAATAATATTTACAATGACTAGTCCAATCAAGCATACTTAACATTAGGCTACCGAAATGTTCTGCACATACAGAAATGTATCAAAAACTCATTTACAATCCTAACATCTCAGATTTCCTTTACAGAATACTGCTCATGGTGTAGAGCAGGAACTCCCGGCGCTCTAAAACTCATTTTCCCTGCATGAGCCGCTTTGAATCGAGCAGCCACGGATGCAAATGGAGCCACATTGTATTGATTCCTCTTTAACGACTTTGTTACGCCGCTGACTGTCCTTTATAAAAGCAGCGTCGGCTGGTTCGTTCATGGGCCTCTGCTTGATAAACTTGTCTGACTTCAACACTCAGTTTCCCCCCCGCCCCCTTCCCCATGCTCTCTCCCCTGCAACGTGACTCACTCTGCACACAGTGATGGCTTTCTCTCTTTCTGTGGTGTAGAGGGGAGAAAACAGGTTGACTGACTGATGGTTCGCCTGATTAACGGTGACACGAGCACCCGACAGAGACTAGCGCACAGACAGCTTACTGCTGCCTTGCCACGCTGACAAAAGCCACATTATTCTTCTTCTAATATTGGGCAAGAAAGGCATGCTGAGGAGCTACTGCAGGGCAGCGAGAGAGAGAGAGAGAGAGAGAGAGAGCTTGATTATCCGGGTGCAAAATTATTGTCGGCGCTGTTGTACCCAAGAATTGATGCTGTGCTCATTCCAGGATAGCTCATCCACAGTACACTCACACTGAACATCCTTTCGACACACTCTGACTTTACGTCACACAGTTTTAGAAGAATAAAGATGTGTAATCCCACCATTCTGTGCCGCTTTTAGTCTTAAAAAATAAAACAATAGATAAAGTGAAAAGGATAGTCAGACCTTTTCGAAAGCTCTCGGTTTCACCTTGTCCATACCCTGCAATGAGTTAACCAGTGACTTCTAGCTCTGAATAATGAACAATTCCCTCAGGCTAATAGGCCAGCTCAGCCTGTTAGGCTAAACTCTTCTTCAGAATGAGACTTTACACCTCGTTGATATTCAGAGCCTTACCGGTCTCTCTGTGAACAACTGAAACCGATGGTGTGTGTCACCGTTAAAGACGGAGATCAGACTAAACATTTCACCAGAGAAATGTTTACGCCAGACGTTTCTCCTCTTTTATTTATCTAGGGAGCTCTCGAGGTGAGCTCAGGACACCGTTCACATGCGTGGCCTTCAGGCTTAAAATAGAGCCGTGAGGATCCATCTCTAGTGCACAGCTTGCAGTTGGTGAGAGAAGTGGTGGCGGAAAGCGTCGGACCGCAATCCATAGAGGGTATTAAAGCCGCTTCAATCACTAGTGGATGAGCAGCCAAGAATCCCCTTTTTGACCCACGTCAACACTCGAGGTCTCATCTTAAGACTTATATAGGCTATTGTGGTGAGTCAACAGTAGCTATGGATAAGAGCAAGCAGAAATGTCTCCAGCTGCACACATGTGGCCTTCGCACATGGTCAATTCGGGTTAACCTGATTACTGAGTAAGACCGACGAAAAGATCTGAGGACATTCAAGACATGCAGCTGGCTTTCCAGGAAATAAAACCTCACACACTCTTCGACGTGAGCAGGCTATGAATCAAAGATGCGGACTGATAGAACAACGGCTGGGTTTCCAGTCAGTCGGCGGAGGCTGTGGTCAGAGCTGCTACGTAAGCCTCGGAAAGAGCAAAACAAGACGGTGACGAGGCGTTCGGTGAGGAGACGTCAGGAAGCTCAGGCCGACCGTGTCACATTCGCGGGGGCGTTATGTGGTGTCACAGCGTCCGTCAGACAAGGAGTTCCACCCCCTGCACCCCACGCTGACTCATTCCAGTCTGGCGAACACACGCACACACACACACGCGCGCGCGCGCACACACGCACCTTGCAAGCTCTTTCTAGCTTACATTCACACACACTCATGCAAATGTACATTGATCTAGTACCCGGCATATTTGCAAGTCCTTAACAAACATGGTGTATAGAAGCTGCTAGATTAGAGAGCAGAAGCGAGAGCCTGGAGCCTTTACACTGATAGAAGGCATGCAGGGAATGAGAGGCAAAAAAAAATATTTCCACACTAGGCAGCATGTTTCTTTTCACCCAGCTGTTTCTCAGTACTATATACTTGAGTCTTTTTGCAATTTTGTGTAACTGAACCATTATTAGCCATCACGCATTACACAAATACGTCATACAACCATTGGGAATCTCTACCGTTACCGACTGGTCCTGGCTGCTGGACTGGCTAATAGCTCCCTTTTACCAACACTGAAATGAGTAACCTACTTAATATAAAGCAATACCGTTGTCATGGAACATCTTATTTATGTTCGCTGTTGTTGTATGCTGCTAGCAGTAAACTCGGCGTGCTGAGTTTCATGTTTACGATGTTATGGTGTTTGAGCAGTTTAATAAAGAGAACGAGGTAGGTCGGCTGACCTGAGTGTGCGGCGCACTATCAGCAAGCATTCTCATTAAAAATGAGAGCAAGGTGCCAGGAACTGCACCTTGACTCACAAGCAAAGTGCAAACCCTGGTGAGCAAGCGGAAACGAAGCGCATGCGTCTCAGTGCTCTCAGAACTGAACTGCACATATGGCCCGGGAACTTATGATGCTTGATGGTTTGAAGTTTTAGCTCTCCTTACCCTTAGCCCTCTTGCTCTTCTCATTGAGGAGTTGGCTCAAACCCGTAAGAGTAAATCCTGAACTCCTGAAGTCAGCGAATCTGTAACACCGGAGTAATTCATGCTCTTAATTATAAAGGTGGTATGGATGTAGCAATATCAAATCCTCAATATAAAATCCTTTAGTTATTTACTTCCAGCTTCGAGAGGAGAAAACAGAAAGAGGTTTTCCTCAGTGACTAAGTCAGAAAATATGCCTCTGTAGACTGCAGTTTCCTTTTAAGAAATGCCTTTTACAGGCCATTCCCATTCCATGGTACAGAGAAAGTTAGCACGGTTGTTGGTCCTCCACTATCCTTTTATGGCTGGGCCACACTACAAGATGGCCTCTCAATGCCAGCAAAGGAGTCTAAGATGCTTGCCACCCCAGATAATATACATACAAATAATACAAATATCTTATCCCTTTAGATCTACTGAGTCATGACCAGCTACGAGACAGAACTTCCTTGTCTCGAATATTGCGATGCAAAATACTGGCGAGACGAATTTCACTTCTCTGATGTCTACTGTGATTTTCCATTTAATATTCAGGGGTAGGAGCATTGAGAGCAAAGACTGGGAACCCATCTAAAAACAACTCGGAAGCATGTTGTGTATTTTGGTGGTGGTGACCTAACCAGAAATTAATTTCGTTCGGATGAGGAAAATATACAAAATAAAATCTTTTTTTTCTTTTTCTCCCCTCATGTGATGTGCTCACGCATTTAAGATGGATGCCAGACAGCAGTAGGCACAAATTTGTTATTTAGCATCATCGTTCAATGCACAATCTACCATCAAACAATCATTAAAATTGATTCATCTTTTCATATTAAAAATGTCGCCATGAAGTCCATTTATGACAGTCCACCCTGAAGAAGATTAAAATAACGTTACTAATAGAGGAAAATTACACCTTATATTATAAATCCTGATCTACTTGGTTTGATTTGTGGTTTGATCTGTTGTCACATAATATGATAGTTTTTGTGTCGATATTGCAAGTGAAGCCTGCATCGGGATACGTCTCATATCGTGGCTTTAGTGTACTGTCTCATGCCTAGTCATGAATGCTAGTGAGCAATGGCAGGTCGTTGATGAACTGCCAGGTATTTCAGGGAACACGTCAGCTCCAAGCTAGTCGCATAAATGATAAACAGCACATTCTTCCTTCCCTTTTTATCGACCCGAGAGGTCTGCCATCTCGTTTTCTGTAGGTTCATAAAACAAAGGGTTGCAAATTCACCTCTCAAAGTCTGCGCAGAATGAAAGTAGCTAATACCATGAACAAATATGCATCTTATACATCATTCCCAAGGCCTTTCCCCTTCAGTGAATTGGCTTTTTCACCAGTTTTCAGGTGTCTCTCATATCATTGTAGCATGGAGTCAAAAATCATAAATGCTACGACTAAACCTCTGGAATGATCTGAAAGTGTGAGGTGGTTTATTCTGGGCAATTCTGAGTGTGTGTGTGTGTGTGTCGGAGGGAGGTGGGTTATATAACTGAAGGATAATCCAGCACGAAACATAGAGGTTCATCTGGGTGTCATTCAGTGACCACTCCACCTCCTCCACAACACCGTGTGAGGTAGAAAAGGTTAAACATCAGGACAGCTTTATTGTCCTAATGGCTTCTTGGTGCTCTAGCAGACAGAATGTCTACATAAGCTATTTTATGGCACCTCATATCTCTACTTGCGGTACAGACAGTCTGAAAAATCCAGGACATCCAATCTATGTTTGGTGAACTTACTTTCTGCTTGTGTTTAAGCCTCAGTAATCATAAAGGGTATTTGCTGCTCAAATCAGACATTTGTCCTGACTGATTGGGTCACTCTTAGTAATCAAAAGCTCTTTAGAAAGACCCTCTATGATAAAGTCTTTTGCCACTTGACTCATCATCTCAAGATATATAGATGATACAGCCTTTTGATTAGGTCTTTCTGAGCGATAGTATAATGTGCTATTTTTCTTAGCGGCCATCAGCTTGTTCTTACTAGCAGAAATTCTGCTGGTTCTTAAATGATAGAAATCTGGTGTCAAACCAAAATTCTTTCCAATAGGTAAAAAGGCACTTGCTCAGTCCCTAGCAGAACATCACAAGCTTTGTGTAAACTACTGTCTATAACAACTGATTACTTCACACATCCGGTTTTGCTTGGACACTACGAGGGGGATCGTGACGTGACGTGACACTAATGAGGCATCCGTCAGGGTCCAAGATGTCCCCGTCACTGAGTACAGAGAATCCATTAACCCGCGTGACCTCGTATAGCTGCTACTCAGCTCTGCCTGAGGAAGAACCTGAGAAAGCACCTCTCTCTTCAAGCCAGCCAGCTGAGCCTCTTTCACACCGGATCAGCTCGCGTCTCTTCTGGGGGAGGATGGAGGAATAAATGGAAAGGAATCGAGAGTCGACTTGTGCTGAGCATTTCATGTGGAGTACTTAATAGTGATTTGAATTTCATTTCCAATCCAAATCAAACTCGTGGAATAATAAGCAAATGCTTCTCCTCCCACAAAGCTCACACAGCCTTTCAGTCTTTATAGTACCAGACTGTTCCACATATTTATCTGAAAGCTCTTTGATGAGCACAGAACTGCCTCAGTGTGATGCTCGTAGTAGGATTTCTGCTGAACTAACAAATGTAATTATTTGTGCAGGCCTAATGCTGGTTTAAACAAACTAACACAGTCGGCAATTCAGCCAATGCAAAGCAGCTCATGTTCTGAACTGAATGTTCAAATGTTACCCTAATGTAAGCAAATGAGGAAGTTTCCTCACACAACAGAGACGGCTCAGGGTCCCTCACTTCCTCACCCTCCTTTTGTCCATATAATGATGAATTGTATTGTACCTGTACCTCCTCACATAGGAAGGCACGCCATATGGAGAGTGTGAGTGATGACATGGTGCTGTTTTCCTCTGGTGGCCAGATTAAAGGGAAACAGGCTTATTTAGGGAGCAGCCACGTGGCAGGGCAGAGTGGCGGCAAAACTGCATCAGAGCCAGGCACAGCGCTGATGGGAAGATTAGACAGAGGCCGACTTCACAAATGAAAACCATAGGAAGAGAGTCACTCCAACCGAATGGTTCTACATCACCCACTGTATGAAGCAAGGCAATATAACGGCATCATCTCTCGTCACTTGTCTAGTCTCGTACAGACATATTTAAAAAGGGGACATTCGTTCAATTTGGCTTTGTGTTTATTTTCACGAGATGCCACGTGTCTATCCAGATTTGCAGACTAGAAAACATTTAATGAAACAAACATAGAACTTTGTAACCGTTTTACAGATGTTAGAGGATAGTAGCAAAGCAGTGCTCCACAAAAGATAAGTGTGAACAAATCTTTAGACAGACAGATAAAACGTCGGATGAATTCACGACTAGGGGTGTTATGGTGTGAAATTTTCATGCTATGCTAACCTAGTCTAAACGTCAAGGTGTCATGGTATCACAGTACTGAGCGACCATTTCAAAACACACAGGCCTGTGGTGAAAATGAAAGGAAACTATATAACAATAAATAAATTAATTAATAATTTTAAAAAAAAGGGAAATAAAGATGGAACCCACTACTTTTTCTTCTTTCTTAGAAAGATATTTTTAAGAATGACTTTCCCATTAATCTATTATGCCATCACGATTTATCACGCTGTCATCATGAGCTGAATAAGAGTGCAAATCCATACGGCCAGAGAGCATGTATTAAATTTGCGCACACAATTTCACCATTCACTGGGTTTTAATGATGAGATAGTTCATCAAGATTATGCATGAGTACTTGAAAAATAATCACTTGCTGTAACTGCAGCAAAATTGGTTTCATATTACATGTCAACAGCATTTTGTAAGATCTTCCCTGCAGCCTACCTATACTTACCGCACGCTTACCTATAATGTATTTACTACGGTTTTTTCAATGCATTTCACAACCTTTACTCAGCGTTACACTAGATGTTCAACTATGAGTAAGTTTAGTTTCAGTTTGACATTTTCTGCAGTCTAAAAAAAATTTTAAGTGCTGACAGTAGTTCTGGCGGTAAGGAAAACGACGGGTGTACATAAATGTGCTCATTCGTACACGTTATCCTTTCGTAGGTATGGCAGTATTTTAAAAAAAAATAAAATAAATTGTGTAACTGCTGATATGGTGAAATTGTAAAGTCAGTAAGGAGACATTCATTTGGCATTTTTGGAAGAAGTCTCCAGTTTTAGCACTTTGTAACAGACAGAAGTAAAGTTTTCCACCAGAGATAATTCTTCTTTTGTCTTATTAAGTTAAAAAAAGTAAGGGAGAAAAAAAAAAAAAAAAAAAAAGGCTGGTGATGGAACGACTATTTATATCTGCTATAAATTTTCCCGGATGTTACACAACAGTAAGTGTTACTATAAAATAGTATGATGTGTTGTTCTTTAATAAATAAAGAAAAATTGTTAGGTGTTGGCAATTTTCTGTTGTATAAGACGAATAAAAATAAAAAAAACTCTGGGATGTGCCGTTATTGGAAAACATATCTTTCTTTGGGGGTGGCATTCCTTCTTCCTTCTAACCCTTGCTTGTGGGAAATGCATCTGAACTAATCACTTCATTACTTGTAGTGACAATTCTTCCCAACAATGCGACTTGGACAAACGTCATCGAATCAAAGTTACCACCGATGTCCACCCCTTCATACGTCACACGCTGCTCATGTTTAGAGGTTTATGCTTCCTGACTGGCTTGAAGAACCACTTTGAATGACCTTTCCAATCTTGTGGAGGCTTTGAGACCATAAACCTACCTTAAGGGTGCTGAGGCAAAGCACTTGAACCATCGCTGTGTCTATGGATTTTCTCAAGAGGCTGTGTACCAATACAGTATCACAAGAAACAGTGGATAAGCCTCTGGACTACTGAATCAGAAGATTGTTAAGACCACCAAGGAACAGCAGTTCTCAACAGCTTCAACTGAACTATTATTAGTCTGCGGTTCACACATCTCACTACGCCACTTCAGAGCTGCTTCGACTGCTCTTAAGAATCAATCAGTATTATAATATCTACGCATACATAGAAGAAGACGACGACGACAACACTACAGTAGGGCACATAGCCGAAATAACAGCCTGGCACATTTACAAGCATAACCTAGCATGTTCTGTAACAAGAAGAATAAAAGTGGAATCCATTAGTACCTAGTCATTCATCTGAACATCCTCTTCACTCACATTCTCAAGATTCCCAGCAGCTGGTAGAAAGGTACTCTGGACTGACCTCGCTGACCGTTGCGCATTTATATCCAAGGCAAAGTGTCTTTTCCCTCCTCATCTTTCAGAAGAATCAACAGTCCCCAGGCCACGGTGCCTACAGGAGCAATTAGTCCAAAAAAGCCTTGTGTCCTATAGAGATCAAAGCTGTTCCTGTGTAGCCAAACACACCGGGGGGAGTGAAGGAACATCAGTTTGCACAGCGAACGGCAGCTGTTCCCGAAAAGGGAGAGTTACCTGCCCCCACCGAACTGCGCAGACCAACCCTTCCCCCAATCCCAAGAGTGCAAGCCTTTAGTCGTTTTAACAGCCATTACACCTCCATAACAAAAAGATCTAACGCAGACACGTGTTCGACATTATGGACAGCCACATCATTTCATTTTCCTTCCCTGATAGACTGAAATTTAGAAGATCTCACAAGACAACGAGAGGACGCGCCACAGTCTTGGTCTACGTCGGGGACATGCAGTCGAGTCCGGGTTTTCCAGGTTATTCTGGGCAAAGGAGAATTCGTTAGCAAGCCAGGCCACAGTTTGGAATCCTACTCGCACTGAGGTGGCCACAAGGCAGCTTGAGCGTGTCTGGACACTTGTGGCTTAACTAACAAAAGAATGGCAGCCCAAATTCTGGCTTAATGGTTTCACGAGAGAAAACGTGCCGAACATGCCTTCTTGTCTTAGAGGAGAAGAAAAAACATCTTGTACCACGCAGCAGTGCTGTTTGGCCATGATTCTCCATTTATTATCCAAGTTGATGACCCCTGGCCTCTGCTTTTGATCAGGGAGATGTGAGTGGAGGGTGGGGTAATGAAGCAGTCAGCTACTAAAGATCTTTACTGTGTGCTAAGCCAGTCAATAGGAGGTCAGCCATCTCTTTCTCCATCTGTCTGAAAATGCACTGCAAGTGTGGGGGGGGCAGCAGCAGCAGGCAGGGCATAGACAGATTACACAGGCAGAGCTATCTGATGATCTCCAGGCTGTTCAGTCTTACTGTCAACCTTCTGTTAACACTCATGTCTGAGTAACACCTGTGTGTACGATCTGCTCTCTGATGCTAGGGACTGAGCTGCGCAGGATTACTGCTAGATGGACATCCCGGGCTTATGCTAATAATGAACACGTGGTTGTTGATAGTGAGCTGATGTTAAGCTAACTAGGTTTGATAGGGATGTTACGGTGTCATGGGTTTACGGTAAGCGGACACAGCGGACGACTGGGCGGTTAGCTTAGAAGGACGTCTTTTTTTGTGCTGCTTTTCCCCGCAGCCATACTCTCTTTCATCTTATGAGGCCACATGTACTTCACAATATTTAACACTGGAGAGAAGATGTATGCGATGCAGTGTATAGGATGTCGGTCACGTGTTAGTATTGCTCAAGCTTTACACCATGCAGGATCATAGTTAAGTAAGTATGCTGTTTTGAAATAGAGCTATTTGAGGATTTAAGGCTTTACTTGCCTGTGGCAAGTGGCAACCTGCGGTGTTGATTTGTATCTAACCTAGTACGTCGCAGTAAATTGCTCAATGCAGAACCAATCATCCGAATGAGCATCCGCCTGGGAGTGATGACTGTACAGACATTAACGCTTAGTCATTTTTAACTAAGGAGTCAAGATCAGATATGTAACAGAACCAGTAGAATACCTCACAGTATTTAATATTCAGCCTAGATGAAATGGTCGTGTCTCGTTCTGTTCGCACTTCCATCACCATTATTGACCAGATTGATTTTCAACATCTTAACGTTTAATGGTGGACAAGCCCCCATGCTCTACGGTTACATGATATGATCTGATGAAACCTGTTTAAAGTGCATCTCTCTCCTGAGCATGGGGTCCTGTCCCAGAGCGGCCCGCTTGTGTGTTAACGAGAGGGATGTTCCTCGGAAACTCAATCCCACTCTATTAACTATGACGACCACAAACCAGAGCTTGAGAGCGGAACCTGACATAATGCGAGCCTCTGAGCGATCCTTCAGCGCAGCCACAATGAGTCGATCCGAGCAGGCAGGGCGGGCTGATTAGTTCAACACGACTGGCACGGCTCAGTCTGCGGTTGTTAAAAGCCAGCTCGCTTAGCGCTGCGCGACGGCAGACAAGATTATGGAGGACAAGGACAGAGACAGCGAGCGACTAACAAAGCTTTATCAACCTAAAACTAATATTTAATGCAAGTGCAGAGGTGAGGCTGGCTCAGAAATTCCTCACAGTATGTTTGTAGTAACTGCTGGTTATTCATAATGAACCTAAATCCCCAGTCAAGGTCATTTCCTCTGTGGGTCGATTACTCATTGCTTCACATATTATGGTGCTTTACAAGTCTGTAATCCTTGACCACAATTATGAGGCAAAGTGCCTAAAAAAAGGATCGGGGTCAGCGTGTCAAAAAACTTAAATGCACTCAGTTAACGGGTTTCACGAAGACAAGATGATGTCATGATTGTATCAAGACCTTCACTGTCCTGGTATCCAGGTGGTGGAATAAACTTCCCCTGGCTGTCCAGACAGTCAGCGCAAATGAAGATGGAAGACCTACCTCTTCCCAGGCCACTAAGGTTAAAAAAAAAAAAAAAAAAAAAAGAGAGAGATAGTGATCTGCTCTAGAGTTCATGGTGGTATTAGCATGAAAGCTGAAGCTTTGGAAGCTGATTTGTTTGAGCAGAGTGTACAGACGTGGATGGACAGAGTACAGGACTAAAGCGCCGCTGCATCGCTGTCTTTAGGTAGACATGGAGCGAGGGCTAAATCCCGCTGCACCACTATCATCAGGTAGTTGAATGGGATTGTGGATGGAATGTAGGAAACAGTCAACTCAACGTGTC
The DNA here is from genome assembly GCA_037577455.1 of Pangasius macronema. Lineage (NCBI taxonomy): Eukaryota > Metazoa > Chordata > Actinopteri > Siluriformes > Pangasiidae > Pangasius > Pangasius macronema. Next base: position 5,265,469 of record CM074961.1, read on the forward strand.
AAGGAAAGAAGTTCAAATTCATATCATTAAAAATCCTGGACCCCCCCTAAAGAGCACATCTTAATTATAAAGATTAATGCGCAAGTCAATCAGAGTGGATTCTGTAAATACCAGAAAATAAATTTTTTTTTAAACGAAACAGACCCCCTTTCCCTATTAAGCCTTACTGTTCAAATGACAAATTATTCACAAGGGCACTGTAAATGCCAATTAAACCGTTCATTCGATAAGTATGTGGGCCATTTGTTTTCGAGGCGTGCCTCGAGGTGTGAGGGAGCCAATCCTCCGAAATCATCCATTGTCTCTGTGAGCAAGATCTAAATTAAATTACCTGCTTGCTCTTTTGTTTCGCCTCTGGAACTCCTCTTGACACGTCCCGGACAGAAACAAAACTGCTGCCTTCACATTGCAGCTCTAACCCATGGTCAGTGTGTTGTCATTTATTTATTAAAAAAAGGATAAACTTAAGGGTGTACCGGCACTATTTTAATCCTGGCTCAATCCCAGAACATGTTAATTGAGAAGGCTTATTAATATGTGCAAACAGAAGGTAGTGGACTCGATCATAATATGATTAAGAGATTATAAACCTTCTCTATAAACCTGCTCTGTGTGAGAGAGAGAGAGAGAGAGAGAGAGAGAGAGAGAGAGAGAGAGAGAGAATAAGGTGGGAAAAAAAAGGCTCCTTTATGGAAGCGTGAATCAAAACGTCTGAAAATAAGCAGTTTATTAATGACCCACGTCCTTACGTCAGGAGCAAAGAAATGAACGGAAATGAGTGGGATGCACTGACTAATCACCAAGTCCTAAAAAACTCACTAGGACATCTAAAAACAGCGTGGATGACTCCTTCTCGCATGAGTGAGCTGAGTGTAAAGGTACAGCGCTCATTTTCAGAACACAGAGATCTACTTAAAGCCAGAAGCCGTCCACTTATCAATAATTTACTAAACCCTTACGACAAGAAGTGCTTCAGGTAAACACTCCCTGCCACTGTGAGGCCTATTCGAAATAAAAAAGTACACACACTGTCCACTTTACTAGGAACACCTGTACACCTGAACACGTGCTCATTCATCAAAACATCTAATCAGCTCATCATGTCGCAGCAGAGTAATGCATACAAACAGGTCGAGATTCCTCGGTTAATGTTCACATGGGGAAGTTGTGACCGTGGCCTGGATGGGGTAGTCTGAGTACTTTCAGTCTCTCGAATTTACACGGAATGGGGCAAACATCCAGTGAGCAGCGGTTCTGCGTGTAAACGCCTTGTTGATGAGGAGAGGAGAATGGCCAGGCTGGGTCGAGCTGACAGGAACGCTCCTGTAACTCAAATAACGACTCTTTACAACAGCAGCAGATCACATGGGATTTCACTCCTGTCAGCCAAGAACAGGAAACTGAGGCTATATTGGGCACAGACTCACCTAAAGCAGCTGACTGGATAACTGCATGAATGTACAAGTGTACATGTGTTCCTAATAAAGTGGCCGGTGTGTATGCAACCAACTTTTTCTGTGCATGGAATTTGCATTTAAGGAGGGGGGGGGAGATCTTCGGTAATTATAGGATTACTGAAACCTCATCTAAAGAGAGAAAGTGTGCCAGGGAGTTTATTACCAGAACCCTTTTAGGCAAAGGGAAGCAGATGGAGGTGTTGAAGAAGGTCATTTACACTACAAACTGACTATTTTACACAATAAGATCCAAGAACTTCCGTGACATTTCTGCACTAAAAAAAATGCCACAATGGGAAAAAAGTTTGACTCTTTATTGCGTTAGAAATCAATAAAACTCTGATCATTACCACAATAACATGCTGCTTATAACAACATCTTAAAGGTGCATCAGGTAAGATTAGTCTTTTTTTTTTTTTTTTTAAGATTAGATCTCTAACATTTTGGTGCGTTCGACATTTTAATGACTCCTGCCCATGTTCACGAAGCTCCGCCCACAGGATCTACAGTGGCCTGTGGAGCATCTGACTGACAGCATCCAAACACAAACAAGCCTTGTGGACCGGAAATCAGTTTTCCAAATGGGCTCTCTCAGCAACTTAATACACATTTGCCACTTTTTTAAATCGACTATTACACCTTAAGTTCTGTTATTACACCAAGGCGTAAAAGTGCATTGCCAGCATTTATTTTAGAAGACGTTTGTCGGATTGTGGTGCTACAAAGAGTGGTGTGATCTTAAATCAGTGTTAAAGATGTCCGATAAAAAGGAGCCAGGTGGCCATGACTTGACCCTTGGAAAAGACATCTGTAGCCTACCTGTTCTCTGACCCACAAACACAAAGCCTGTATCATGGATCCTGGCTCATCGCAAGAACCTCACCATCTGTCCCCATCGCCATCACCATCTTTTCTGACCTGGGCCACAGCCTGCTTTCATAGAAAGCAGACAACCACGTGCAAGAAGAAGCAAATTACACGTCTGAATATTGCACGTCATCATACCCTGCTTTATCAGCAGCGTTTAAAGCTCGAATGCCAAGGCATTGTGATGCACAAACTTGTCCATGTTCACACAGAGCTCGGGCTGAGTGTATCTGAAACTCTCCGTTTCTGTAGGGAAGAGCCGATCACGCCGATCTCTCCGTATCAACCGACATCTTCACGGTAACTGAGCTGACTCTCGACAAGCATTTTTTGATAACTTATACAAAACGTTAAATGGTGTCCTGTGTTTATGTGTAAGATTTGTCACGTCAAACAATGTAACACATGCTGAAGACATAAAATGTCCTTAATCAGATTTAAAAATATGCCAGATTTACTCTCGTGAACTCTAGTGAGCACCATCGAGCCCTTGACCTTTAGCAACCACAAAGCGCTTTGGATAAAATCGCCAGCCAAATGAGCGTTTCAAATTGATACACGAAATCAGTCGGTACATCCTGATACTTCTGAGGTGGAAAAAAACACGGAAAACTACTGAAAAGCAAAACGCTGTCCTTGCGGCCTTTTCCCAGACCCCTTAGGAACAGCTCAAACGACTTATACTCATCTTGCTCTCAGAGTAGTTCTCCAATGTGAAGGAAGGTGAGGCAGGAAACACTGAATTACACTGCTGTTTCATCACACCTACATAAGGCAAACCTGCTGCATGAGTCGAGTGTAAAGACAGTAAGAAACTGTAATACAGCTGACGTTATGTCAAAATGGTACGAGCAGTGCTGCCTCAGCGGTTTAGGCTTTGGATACTGATCCGAAGGTTGTGAGTTCATATCCCACCACTGGGTCCAAAAGTGTCTGACAAATGACTGAATGTAAGTCAAGTGGGTTTTTATTATCGTACCTCTATACAGCTTGTGTACATGGGAATAATGGTAATGTCATTTCTCTGGGATCATGGTGCGGCATATAACAGTACACAAGTCTACATACAGTGCAAATAGACAACAGCGCGAGACAAATAAAACACACAGAACAATAAATACACAAGACATGTTGTGTAGTGTAGCAGCAAATAAGGGTGTGTAAAGGTAAATAAGGGTATAAGTGTAAAGTATAAATGTAAATGGCTCAGTGGTTAAGGCTTCAGGACTACTAAACAGAAGGGTCTGAGTTCAAATCCAAGCCTAGATGCAACTCTTGGCTCCATCAGCAACAACTTAACCTCAAATCTAAGTGTTTTGAATGGAAATGTGCAAAATGTAAAGATCCAGAATACATCACTTAGTGCAGCTCAGTGATCACATGATGGTGATACTGAGGACAAGGTGAAACTGTGGATGAAACTATGGATCAAATCTGTCATCTCAGCCAGTTCAGACTAAAATAAGCTTAGAATAAACACAAAACACCATCCGTGGTGCATCTCTGTTCCACTTGCTCCATTTAACTTCCTTCTAATTACTGTATAAAATACTGTAATAACCCCAAAACAAATTCCACATGTGCCACAAAGCATTTCTCACACCAGTTTTACTTGCCTTATGTAGTTTTTTTAAAGGCTTTAAACCAAAACATGGACACGAGCAAAGCACCTTAGCTTGAGGGGCTAATTCGAGCTGGCAGGCTTGCTAACCAGCTAGCCAACCTGACTGCTCATACCTAATAGTAATGCTAATGCGTTAGCATCGTTGAGCTAGCTAACCAGCTGTTAGCATGAATTTAATATAAAATACCTTAAAAGCAGTGTTGAATGGATACAGGGCAGTGGGCGAACAGAATGTGGCTAGTGCTTAGAAATTATTTAATTTAGTTAAATGTAAAAAAAGGTAACAGTGTTGGATAGCCTTGCTAGCTAATTAGCTGTATAGCTACATTATTGACTCTTACCTTGAGACTCCAGCTGCCTGTGGTTGCTCGGCTTGTTGAACCGTGTAGGACTCGGAAACACACTGAACCCTAACTGCTCCTCCGCCTGCTACAAGGAGCTAAAAAAAAGAAAAGAAAAATTCCCTTAAAAATCGACTTATCTTGGAGTTAAGACGCGACACCGCGACTAGTCGTCCTAGTTCTGTCTGTAATCCATCTACGAGCGGGGAGAAACGAGGCTAAGCGCTAAGAGCTCGGGCTACCAGTGAAGCTCCGGGGCTCTGTGCGTGTCTCTAGCGGTGGAGCTCCCCGGAGTCCGGCGGTGAGACCGCAGCATAACCAGCGGCGGCTGTACTGAAGCAGGCGAGCACTCGGAGCTCCGGAGCGGTGTGTGTGTGTGTGTGTGTGTGTTGTGTATATAGTCCGTAACGTTACCCTCTCGGTCGTATTTTGCCAGGCTCAACCGCATTCCTCCCTCTATTGCACAATGAGCCGCTATAATTTATTCATGAGCTCATGGGGATGGAGTCTCAGTCTCACTCTCTCTCTCTCTCTCTCTCTCTCTCTCTCTCTCAGAAGAAAAGAGAAGCAGTTTTTTTTTTTGTCACTCACCCCCTCATCATCATCATCATCGCCGCCCTCTCCGGGTTGAACTGAACTTCCCCCTCCGCTGCTCTTCAGGCCAGATTAACAGATCCGCGCATCGAGCGAGTGACAATCGAGCAGCCCGCCTGTCGCTCAGTTCAGTCTCACGGGTTCCGTCCCAAACCGCGCGCTAACGCACTTAACGAGTCTCTCAAACGCGCGCGCCACCACCGCCGACTATCACTGACACGGCGCGCGGTTCAGTCATACTGTTTATTAAGCGAGTATGCATCTTAGTGCCTAAGGTTAAGTGCACTATTCATTAAAGTAGTATGCGGTTTGGGATGCAGCCCACATACTATTAAGTACAGTAGAATGTAATTTTAACATGTGGCCTAAGTATTTATTTAGTACAGCTTTAGGAGAGTTTTTTCTTTTGTTTGTTTGTTTGTTTGTTTGTTTGTTTTTATTTACATACCACCAGGAATTTATATGGAGGAACTCCATATGGCAAACCTTTGGAGGAATAAAACTGTATATATCTGAACATTTAGTGCATTTTAATATAATTACAATTATTAAATAATAATTAAATGTAAACGTTTGAATTTTAATTTAAATCAAAATGTTTATGGGATTTTAGTTTTTTTTTGGGAGGGGGGGCAGAGTTGAATCAGTGTAATGGTTCTAATTTTTAAAATAAATAAAGCACACATTTAAATACATTATTATTATTATTATTATTATTATTATTATTATTATTATTATTATTATTAGGGCCATAATGCATACACTGAAATAATTACATCAAACTCTGTAGGTCGCAGCCTAGATGGAAATTTTGTTTGAAGCAAATTAAAGGATGCCAATTTGAATTTGGGATAAAAGAGATAGGGATGGGCAATGCAGTGCACAAATGCAGAGGTCAAAGGTCATTTCCCATACACTTCCAAACATTTTAAGGATTAGGTTAAATTCCTTGTAATTGCATTTACATTAATTACTTGGCTACACGAACCAAT
>CM074961.1:5271379-5295046 GCA_037577455.1 Pangasius macronema
TGTTTATTTTAGTCATTATTTATTACATAAAATTTGTTTATTTTAGTCATTATTTATTACATAAAATTTGTTTATTTTAGTCATTATTTATTACGTAGGTTATTGCATTAATTAAAGTGAGTTGCAGATACATTATTTACAACCCGAGTTTATTATCGATGGTATTACATGGTATTATATAGTATGTACTTAATGACATGGCTGTAAGAGTCTTCTGGAGCTGGTCTCCCTTTTCATTTAATCAGTGTTTGGATAATGAGAAAGAGTTCATCAGGTTTCATGAGCGTGTTCTTTCTAGATAAACAGAAAGGAGTTTGAGAGCGCTTGGAAACTGTGTGAACAGATGTTCCTCAGTTTAGGAGTAGCCAGCAGCACCGTTTGTTACTGGCAGTGTCAAGTTGAAAGAAAAAAGACATATTTTTGAGGGACATTCAATTTTTGTTCGTGAGGACTTGACACAGATGCTAGTCAAAAAAAAAATTGATATCATAAAATACACAGATGTTGTCAGTCAGATGTTTTGATGTCAGAGGTATGGAATGGAGTTTCTTATGTTTTATTAAAGTGTAAAGATATCCATAGACGAAACAAAAAGACATGTTAATTAAATCTAACAAAGATCTATATGCATTTAGAGTCTTAATTACTGACCGTGCTCAGATCCTAATAGGTCTCTAAATGAGTTTTTAAATTAAATACAGGTGAATTTAGAGCGTAAAAATCAATTATGTCTATAAATAAAAGACTCACCAATATCAGTATTAATGGTTAAAGCTTAACATAAATGATCCCATTAAAAATGAACATTATATAACACATTAATTAACATGGACAAACCACGTACTTCATTAATACACCTTGATTAACATTAGCAAATTAACTTACACTTGTATTAATTAATAAGTTAACGATAAGCCAAAAAAAAAAAAGCCAACTATTCACCATCTTCATTAACCAATGTTTATACCATTAATGAGCCCACAATGACCAATATGTACCAACACCTTAATGAATATGTTTGTGGTTATTAACTGGTGAAATTCAGAACTGCGGCTGAAAACCAATAACCAATAATTACGTGAGAGTTCAGGAAGTTAGGAGCATTTAGAAGCATTTACTGTCGGATCCAGAGCCTATCCTGGGAACAATGGGTGTGAGGCGAGAACACACCTTGGCTGGAATGTCTGTATACTGCATGGCACCATGCACACACATTCACACAATAATTCACAACTAGACTCGCCTAATGACATTTTTTGGGAGGTGGGAGGAAACCAGAGAACCCAGAGGAAACCCAGGGAAGAACATGTGAAACATTGCATAGACAGTAAGCTGAGCTCGGGTTTGAACAGGGAAACCCTGGACCTGTGAGGCGGTAGTGCTACATGCTTTGCCGCCATATTTTAGGAACACGCTCTAATTGAATTTTTGCTCATTTATGCGGATTTGTTTTTCATCCTGTATTGATCACACAATCAATGCAGGTCAATTAATACATGTTACTTTGAATGCTAACATTCCTTGTGGTTTATTAATGCTGAAGTTCATGGCTTGTTAGTGTTAACCAGTGAAGTAATGATGTTAGTTAAGGGAAACTTCAGTAATTTTAGTTCAAGTAAGATTATGGAACTGTGAAACAATTTCCAGGATTCCCGGTTCGATCCTGAGCTTGGGTTACTGTCTATGTGGAGTTTCGCATGTTTTCCCTGTGTCTGTGTGGGTTTCCTATGGATTCTCCAGTTTCCTCCCACCAATGACACATTAGTCACTGTTCCTATTGAAACACAGCCAGCTAAGCCGCCCCAATGATGAACTCTCTTTCAAAGTCACTTAGATCTTTCCTCTTCCTATGGTCACTGAAAATTGAGGTCCTCAGCATATCTTCCTTGCTCATTCCTCATTTTAATTTAGTTTATTTCTCATTTTTGAGTATTTCAAATGAGCCCATTGCTTGAATTTGCCTCTCAGCGTATGTTTATGGATGTTAAACAGCCAATGATCTTCTAAAAATACTTATTCAGTTGTTAGACAACATCGGGCACACCTCTTTAAGTCAATTATGTCTTCATGTTCCTTTGTTTGCCAATCTCTCGCTCTTTTGCTGGAGTGTAATTGATATTCCGTCCTTGTTCCATCTTGTTAAGCTCTCACCGGGCAATGCCATATCTGCAGAAAAAGAGGAAAAGAACTGCCCTTAAGACACAGAGTCAATAAAACAGACACTTTACCATGCCAAGAGGGAATGGATTACTCCACAGCGACTCAGAGCTGCGAGGAGAGGTGCAGGATGAATGGATAATCTGGATAATACAGAATAATTTATAGCACCATATGTATCACATTTGAGTGGTTTTGTTGTAAACAATGGAGTGCATATGAGGCAGAATGGAGCTGTGGTTATATAAGGAATGAGCTAGAAATTTGTAGTTTCTTTTCATCGTCCCCTGTTTGGGAATGGAACAATCCATGCCGATGGCAAGAACATATCATGGGAATTATCCAGCAGAGAGAGACAGCAGGAGGGAGAGAGAGAGACAGAGAGAGAGAGAGAGAGAGAGAGAGAGAGGCTAGACTGAAGCTGCTGAGAAAAGAACAATAGATCTGCAGTCTTGATGAGCGTGACTGAATGCGACTCTAGAGGTTTGGAACCAGACAAATGCTGTAGGGAGTGAGTGCTTTGTCAGAGGTGCAGGGAACAAAAGCAGTCAGCTGACCAGGTAACAAGAGGACAAATTAGAGTCCATCAAAGCATTACATCCTTACAAGCACTATCGATTTTTCATCCATTCAATTAGTTAATTAGATTATTAGACCTCACCTAACATTAAGGGAACAAATTGAGTTTGATGCATGTTCCACAGGTCAGCGAGAAAAGGGAGACTATTTGAGAGCTACGGAATAAAAAGAAAACATTGCAAACATTCTCATTGCATTATGCTTTATGTGTAAGATCAGTCACTTGAAGTGCCTGCATCATTGTGTGAGGCCAGTGCAGCAAAGGCAGGAGGGGGGGGGATAAGTCAGACTTATGCTCAGCAGCTCCCTGTTGCCCTGGAAACAGGTGCTGAGATTCTTTGCCTTTTTTCCCCATCTTTTTCTCCTCGCTATCGATGTCAGTGCCACCTCCCACAGCCTCCCTTCCCCCACGACCTGCCGCATGCCCCCCCTTCCCTTTCCCCATTCCCGTCTACTGCAGTCATTTAACAATGTCACAGGCCAGAATAACCCACCTCCCCCTTTTTTTGCCCTCCAAGAATGGAAAGCCCGCCATATCAGGGTCAAACAGCACCCAGCTATTGCTTGCAAAGAGTGCTGGGGGATTTCATCCACTGCCGCGTCCACTTCTCTCACCTCCAGCCCAGGCCATTCCAGGAGGTTAAGTGAAAGGATACAGACAAAGAAGAATATGAGAGAAGAGAAGCACATTCCCTATTCCAGCAGTGTGCAGCTGTCAAATGCACATGCATGATCTTGACCAGAGTGATGGATGAATTTGTTGATAGTGAAGCTGTATTTTTTTTTTCCTAATGGAGGAGATTTATCTGCTGTTTAGACCACATTTCTGAATATGAAACCCAAAAGTGAAGCATGGTTCTTGGAATACATGGAGCGAGCTCATGAGGAACTGGAACTGGAGTGTTTGATTTCATTTTCTGGCCTTTTAAAGTCAACAGTGCTTTTTGGAGGGGCCGTGCTCTGCATTCCATTGTAGTGACTTCTCCCTGGCCTGGAGAGGAACATTCCCGGGAAGTGGCTAACAGCAATGAAAAAAAAAAAAGGGGGGGGGGGCGATTTTGGGTGGCTGGATCAGTAAGAGTTGTTCTCTCCCACCTTCTCTGATCCAGTGACACAACAACATTGCAGCACTGAAAACAGGGCTTGTGCATTAAAATGCACAAAAACAAAATCCACAAAATAATGTAGAAAAAAAGAATTCATATGACAAATTATCTCCTTTTGAAGCCTAGCAGAGCACATATGAGCCTAGTCCATAATTTCAGACAGCTGTGTTCATAGTAGATGTGTAAGAAGTCACCTCGAAGGGGCGGGGAGAGCTTGTTGTGCAAGCCTGCAGATAACAGTGGCGTAACTCAGAAGGACGTTAACGGCCATCATCATCATTCGGTGTAACAGCGATTGAAGCAGGCATTCTGTCCCACTCAATCACACCATGGCACTCCTAATTAGGATGAAAAGAGCCAATGAAAGTATGTCACCTGGAATCTGCTGTCCTTTCTCACTGAAATAGGAAGTGTTGTGATTCCTGTTGGTGTAGTAAACACTGTCATGGTGAAAGATGTTCACTGTTAACAGGCAACACCGAATCAGACACTTAAGAGTAACAGAAACATAAATTAGCAACAACAGGAACTATAATTAAACAGTAAACAGAGGTGATCTGTAGTATAATGTAATCATTACTTTTGGCTCAAGCAGCATACATAAGGCACAGGCTTGAGATAAGACTCCAATCATGTGATAGTGAAGAAGAAAGTGGGGGGAACAGTACACACCCTCAGGGTAGAACCATTTGACTCATACAGGGAGAACTTTTCACATTTAAAGCGAGCTGTTGTTCTGGTTGCCAGAGGTGATTCAATATGAATGGTGTCCTGCAGAGGGGGCAGAGGACTTTGGTCGGTGAGTCAGCAAGAACAGATCTGCATTGTCAGTGAGACTTTATAACATTAGCAATTAGGACTGTATCTGGAAAAAAAAAAGAAGAGAAAAATGGTTATAAAAACAAACTTTTAAACAACATGCAGTGTTCCAGAGATTACCAGTGAACATCAGGTAGTCAGGAGTCTGTAGCAGAATAATTAGTATTGACCCCAGTTAAAAAGAAATAATTTGAGTGGTAGCACCATCTATTGGTGGAATCACACTTACAGCAAACGATGGTCCTGTAGTAGACCCTGTTTATTTTAGTGTGTGTTTAGAAATGGTCAGCCATATCATCTGTTAGTAACACATCATAACATCCTAAGGAAGTTGAAGGATCTAATGAACAGATAAACTGAAGACAGTTCTGAAAGTAGTGTGACGTCATTTGGTGCAATTAAACCTTTTGCATATCTGATGTGAAACTTAATGTCAAACACTGACACTAACCACTAGTGATGGAGTACACAACACACTGACTTGAGTAAAAATACTGCTACTGTAGTAATAAAGGGGAGGTAATATAGTGAGAAAAACTCACAGAAAGCACAAGATTTGCTATTTATTTATTTACATAAAGTGCTAATTTAAGTACTTCATGAAGAGTAGGTCTTTAGATATATTTCTATATATTCGTCATAAATATATTTAATATAACAGCCAATTGGTACCAAAACTATTCAAACTAATATCCTATTAATACGAAGCTTTCAGACTGTAAAACATCAAAAGATCTGGCTAGCTATACTATATACTATATAGCCAAAGGTTTGTGCACTCCTGATCATCACACCATCATATCATATGTGAACCTTTCCAAAACTGTTGCCACAAAGTTGAAAGCACACAACTGTCTAGAATGTCTTCGTATGCTGTAACACAAACATGACAATGCCCACAAATGTGCACAAAATGAGAAACATAAAGACATGGTTTGCAAACATTAGTGTGGAAGAACTCGAGTGTCCTGCACAGATCCCCAACCACTTTAAACCCCATTAAACACCTCTGGGATGAACTGGAACGCCGACTGCACTCCAGACCTCCTCACCTGACCTCATTAACGCTCTTGTGGCTGAGTGGGCAAAGAATTCCCAAAGCCACACTCTAAAATCTAGTGGAAAGCCGTTTTGCTTTATTCTAAAAGCAAAATGGGGACTAAATCTGGAATGGGATGTTCAGCAAGCACATATAGGTGTGAGGACCAGGTGTCCAAAAACTTTTGGCCATATAGTGTAGTCTAGTTCACTCAGTTAGCTAATGGTTTAGCTGTACATGTTTCCATAAGCTTTGGCTCACATAAATTGCATAGCGTTTCCTTTGAAGCATTTAAAACTTAAGATAGCTGTTAAATTGAGCCAGAGATGCTCGTCTATCTCCACTATCTCAGACATTGCTGCTTTGGAGCATTTTGAAGTGTAGAGGTTTGGCAGGAAAATACATGCCACTATACACTATACACTATACATGCCACTGGAATTTGAACATATGGACCTTCTTTAAAAAAAAAAAATTCTTTAAAAAAAAAAATGTAACAAGTGTTCCATCAAATCCCTAAATCTTTGTATTTAAGGACTCCAATTTCAGATCCTACTGAAACTCTAAATAAGTTCTTTATTAAAGGCAAATGGACATGAAGGGTGAAACTAAACCTCTAAATTTGGCATGCTTTTACAAATTGTTGCATCAGGTACAGTCACTCAAAGGAAAACTTTCTAAGGAAACTGGATGGTGTGTCGTGCAACCATTTTGAAGAACCTGGTTTACTTCTTCTCTCACTTTTACTTGTACTTTCACTGTCATTTCCTTCTATTTGTGCAACACAAGACGGCTCCATTAGATTTTTTACTCTGAAAAGTGCTCTTTTGGTTAGTAGGGTTAACAACATATAAATGTTTCTCTGTAGTCAGTGTATCAAGTGCAGCCTCAATACTGCTATGCAGCTAATAGTAGTCTTGTGGTCGGTCAGAAACCAGGTGCTGATAAAGAGCTTGTACTTCTGCAAGGTGACCAACACGCATAGGTTTTTCAGATAAAGTGACCAGAAAGAGAATACAGTGATCCTCACCCCTTCTGCTCTGCGGACCTGCCTAATCCATCCTGGTGCCCCACTTCTGGTTGGAGTTCTCATCACTTGGAAACCACTGGCTGCTGCTGAGGATGGCCCCACACGGACAACCTAAAGATACATGAGATTACTCAGGATGGTACCACTTAGAAACCATGAAAATGGCTTTGGACTACAATTGCTATGATAGCTTTAGGACTGCAGTTTGCCACAAACAGTTTTGCACTCCACTGCAAGCCTCCATCAGGGAATAGTTTGTAACTTCAACAAAACAGACTTCATGTGAAAAGTATAATGAATTTCCTGGTTACACAACTGCACCTTTTGACCACATAGTACACAGTTATAGAAGGGATTTATTTATAATTGTACTATCTGGTATCACCTGGATGAGGATTGAGTCTGGTTCCTCTCAAGGTTTCTTCCTCATGTTGTCTCAGGGAGTTTTTCCTTGCCACTATTGCTTCTGGCTTGCTCAATAGGGACAAAATTATAAATTTAAAAGTTATATCTTGAATTTATTTATATATTTCTGTAAAGCTGCATGACAATGCGTGACAATGTCCATTGTGAATAGCACTTTAAAAGTACTTTCCCATGATGGACAGGGTAGAGGGGTCTGACACACTGCATGGCAACATATGGACTACAGTCAGTAGTGTGATTATATAGTATAGTGCAAGAATATTACACAGTGTGAAATTTGAAGCACAGCCAGTGTTATTTTATGGCCACGCCCACTGATAAGAGTGGAAGCGGAAGTTTCAGCACAGCTATGACGTCACTGTTGGCAAACGTTGGATCATTTTATCCTTATGGAAAAAGTCACCTGAGTGCAGTACGGAAGCTTTCTAAAAAGCATTTCTGCGACCCACAGATGCCACCTTGGGTTTGAAAAAAATCACTTCTGGAGATAAACTCACAGTAAGCTTCATTTTAAATAACAATAAAGAGCGTTTAACAATTATTATTATAACTTTTATTCAATGATTGAGAATTATAGAACTGAGAGTTTGTATATCATATGTACATTAAAAAAACGTTTGCAAAGTTTCTATTCTAGGAAAAAAAAACATGTTGCGTAGAGTAAATAATAATAAAGTATACATATAAAGTTTAATCAACAGACAAGCAGCACTGTTTTGTTGTTGGGAGTTTAATTTTAACCGTAAAACCGTGTATATACGCGCACCACATATTCTACCGGTTTGACAATGTTGTTCTTCCGGAAGACCCATATGTTTTCAAGGCAACATTTCCTTTATTTAATATGGTACACTGCACTGATAGACCAAGCTACCGTTGGTATATATGCGCTTTTAGTGATGCAAAACTTTTGTTTCCGTTTGTTTAAACAAAAATAGGTTGAATTGAAATGATTTACCGTATTTGTAGTTTGACGGGTCTTATAGCTCTTGTCACGTGACTAAGCTAGGCTAAGAGTCTTGTGTTTTGCGTTGTGAATTAATTTCGTTTTCGCGTGACCTTTATTTATTTATTTATTTATTTAAAATTAAATATTAAATATTGCTTTTTTTCACGCTGTATAAAGGAATTTCAAACCAGCTTAATGTAAATGGTGTGTAAAATGACAGTCTTTGGTGGAGGTAAAAAGAAGAGTCTTTTGAATTTCCTGTCGAGAAGTTAGACGACTAACATGAAGAAATTTATCAACGGATATTTAGCTTTTTGTACCAATCACGGTCAAGCAAGATGTCACTCCAAGGTACAGCCCACTGTGTGTGTGTAAAAACTATCAGTTTCACATTCGTTTTCTCAGCAGCCGTCCCTGTGTCCTGAGCTGACCGACACACAGTGAGTAAATAAGCAGCTGAGCTGTTTTCACTTTCTACATGTCATTTACTGTTTACAGTGATCCTAACACATAGAATAGAAGTTCTCTGAAGTCGAAGTAACACCTGTTAAAACAGTTTCAGCGTAATCGAAAGCTCACCCTTGACACATCGGTACTACATGACGCACACAGCACACACACACACACACACACACACACACACACACACACACACACACACACACACACACACTTCAGTTCAGTGAGCTGTAGTACATTTAATTTACTGCCAAAGCATTCAAAAGTCGATCACACATCAACATATATATCTATCTATCTATCTATCTATCTATCTATCTATCTATCTATCTATCTATCTGTCTGTCTGTCTGTCTGTCTGTCTGTCTATAAATACATATTTATAAGGTTTCATTTCTAGTATCCACATCAGATTATTTGCAAATGTCTTCAAATAACTGCTATGTACCATGGGACATGCTGAAGAGTTTCAGGGCTACTGTCATAGAAAACACACTTATCATCTAATAATATTAAATCAATGGACAACACATAGTTCATTCAAACAAACAAACAAACAAACAAAACTCTTCTGTCCTTTCATCTCCTGTCCTCCAAGCATTTACTTGCAATCATTACAAGTGAACATTTACTATGAGTAGTGAGAGGTATTTTTGGCTTAGTTTTATTTTCAGCAGTATATTTCACTTCAGTAACAGTAGAGCTTTATACAGAGCTGTGGTTCATGTGTTGTGAAATATATAACGTTACCAATAAAATGACTACATAAGTGTTATATTGTCTTAAATTTGAAATTACAGGGACTTCCAAGTGGCTCAACAGAAAAGCGTTCGCCTTATCATCAGCAGGTTAAGAGTTTGAACCTTGAAGGTGCCACGGTCATCCATGGGTGTGTGCAGAAGAGGGTAGATAATGCTCTCCTCTGAGTGTGTTACGCCGCCCTGTGATGCAACATGAGCCGCAGTTTGAAAAGATGTGTTTGGAGGAAGCATGTGTTAGCTGGATGGTAGCTGTTGTATGATAAGGGGAACTAGCAGGTGAACAAATTGGGGAGAAATGGGGGGGGTATGAAATTGCATGGCCTTATATTCATTCATTCATCTTCAGGTTCTCTGTGGTTTTGGAGCGTATCTCTGGAACCCTGGGCCTGAGGCGTTTTCTCCATAAACGCTATACATTTGTGTTTTCTTTTTTCTATTCTTATCAGGATGAATAGTTCTACAGTTATTTTCTGAACTGAATTATCTTTACTTCTTTAGAAATGAATCCGCTCTCACCCTCTTTCCCATCAGATGGCTTGTAAAAATGACAGCTCTCAAGTGAAGGCTTGCCTCAATCACTCGGACACGGCCGGGGAAAGCGGAGCAGGATCGAGCCGAGAGACAACAGACGGCTCATCCCCGAAACGAAGGCACAGTCAGTCCTCCGGTAATGAGGCCACCGGCTCGAGGCAAAAACCAGGCGCTGAGGCACGGTCAGGAGATACACGGGGTGAGGGAAAGCTGAGGCGCGAACCTGAGTGCCACATGCAGCTGGACAAACTGTTTGCAGACAGGCAACACACTGTGCTCATCGATGTAAGAGCCTTAACATTAATATCAAATCATAAACCAGCCACACACCAAGCTTTATTTGTTAAGCACCTTGTGGCGTTAGAATAGTAATGTCCTATACAGGACAGTGGTAGCTTAGCAACTCGACAGAGAGACAGGGACATGCGTATAATTACATGTAAAGGTTAGTAGTGACTGTAACTTCAGCTATCCATGCAAATCATTTTGTCTCAACAGACAAAGGAATTTTATAATGGCAGAATAGTTCCATATAAGGGAAAGCACGTCTGGGACAACAACAATGTGAAATTACCCCAACTTAATGTAAGTGTATTGTTTCAAACACTTTTTGGCCTAAATTTGTAGAGGGAGTTTCCATCACTGAAAATATATTATGTGGTGTTGTTTTTTTTCCATAGTCACCGAATGCTGTGGAGTCTCGCTGGGCAGGCATAGAGAGAGCTCTGAAAAAGCTTACGCATAGGGGTGCTTCAGTAGGGGATGTAGAGGTATTGTAATGTACATACGACATAAAATTCAAAGTATTTACAGGGCAGTGTTAACAACTGAGTGTCTTCTGTTATTTCAGGGAGCCATTAAAATGTACAATCCAGCCCACAGTATGGACTGGAATTTCGACGCGCTTTACACATATGTAGAGGTCAGTGACTTAATAAGCTAATGACTGTAGCCCAAAGGTTGCTCTGGACAATTTGACAGCCCTCTCAAAGACGATCAGAGGGCCACAGCCGACCAGATATAATTTGGGTGTTGGACTGGTGTTCCTGGTGATCTACCAACCAAAAATAACCAGCCAACAGCAGTCCTGTTTTCAGAAATGGACATGATGAAAGATAGAGATCAAGGCCATGCATGGTTAAAGATAACCTTTAGTTTCTAAGGCCTGGTTTATACTTGCTGTTAATGGTGTGTATCCTGTGTACCTTTGGCACGTTGATTGTTCATTCATTCTGGAGTCTATCCCAGGAACATTGGGCGCTAAGTGGGAATACACCCTGGATGGAACGCCAGTTCATTGCAGGGTACCATGCACACGCTGATTTTTAGAGTAACCAGTTGACCAGTGGGAGGAAACCAGAAAACCTGGAGGAACCCCACATAGACACAACGAGATCATGTGAAACTCAGGATCGAGCCAGGGACCATGGAGCTGTGAGGTGGCAACACTACCTGCTGCACCGCCACAGTGTGCAACATTTGTGCACACCCGAAAAATTTAATGCAATGTGCACATGTAGTGGAATAGCAATATAAATGTTGAAGGCAGGATAGTGAAACAATGCACTGAAGAACACAAGCGGCGTCGGTATAATGAGAGAAATAAACTCCGTTGTCACAAGATTAATGGTTTTATTAATGGTTTGTCAAGATTAATGGATGGTTTAATGGTACCATCTTCTTTGACACCACTGCCATTGATTCTGCTGTTTTCTCAAGATCCATGTTTTCATAACTTAATCAGATCCCATCATCTTCACTGTTTAGCTGTCCAGCAGAAATGGTTGAAGAAGGTATCCCAGCGCTGCCGAAAACTGTTTAGAGGTATGCAAAGGATTCAGACAAGTTTGTGAACAATGGGATATTTGTTGGTGCCATATTCACACCAGGTATAAATCTGGCCTAGTCTAATACAGTGACCAGTAAAGGAGTAGTGTTTAAACACCCCAGTAATGCTGCTCTGCCTGCTCTGATGAACACTACAATGTCTGTCACTGCTGCCTGAAAATGGTTCACTAGCCAGATATCACCTGCTCAGCTGTGGTCCTGCGGTGGTCCCTGGCCATGATGGATGGAATAGAGAGGGAGTGACTAATTGTGTATAGCACCGGTTGGGTAACACTATACCTACAAAGCAACTTACTGATGTATTTTACACCACAGTGATTGCGTATTTATGAATTCATTCCCCAGAAAATATCAAAGCTGGAGAACAATTTTTCCAATTTGATCACAAAAATGGCCAAACTGGTACTGAAACTGCCTGAGCTCATCCAGCATGTAAGTACCTCTTTAGAATTCTATTTATTAAGTCAATGTAAAGATTTTCCCTGTGAATACATTTTTGGCATTTCATTATTTTGGGCCGTTAGTTTATTTCTATGTTGTGCATGTGTGCAGCCCATCCCTCTGCTGAGGCAGAACTGCAGCCACACCATAACGATGTCCCAGGAGCAAATCTCCTGCCTGCTGGCCAACGCTTTCTTCTGCACCTTTCCCCACAGAAACACACGTCGTGCCGGCAGTGAATACGCCAATTTCCCCACCATCAACTTCAGCAGGTGTGACAGTTCACTCTACTTCACTTCCTTTTATAGTACATGTTTCTTTGTGAAAGGCACTTCTCGAGAAACCCAGGCTTTTCTTTTTATTGTTTTTTTTTTTTTTTGGGTCATTCCCATCAACTAGCTACACTAGCTGCATCTCACATGACCAGTCAGGGAGGGTGAAGGCTAGTATGTGCTTCCTCTGAAGCCAACTGCATCTTTTCAAACTGCATCACTATCTGCCCTCTTCCACATACATGCACTCACAGATGCCCACAATTGGCTAGTGGCACTATGATTGGCAGGGGAGAGACTGTAATGCCGTCCCTCCCACACTGACTTGAGGAGAACAAGCTGAGGATTGAACCAAGGATTCTGGACCTGGGAGGGAATAACACCATGCTGCCCTATTTTTTTTTTTGATAACTAACGAATATAAACCAAAAAGTCTTTCTTTTGTCACTTTTGTCCTTTGCACAGCCTGTTTGCTGTTAGGTCTCCAGGGACGTTGGAGAAGCTGAGAGCCCTTTTTCACTACTTCAACACTGTAACCGAAGAAGGTAATGAAGGCACATCAGTATATTGTCATTATAATAGTAGGTTGCTTTAACTACCTGGAGTCATGAGCAGATGAGAAGCTCATGATGAGAAGATGTAAAACCCACACTCAGTGTTGTTCACTGGACATCCTCACCTCATTCTGACGCATCTTTCATGTCACATTGAAAATTGTAATGCTTACCGTTAGCGCATTATGTTGTTCTGTGTTGTGGAACAGCCACCAAACCAATTGGACTGGTCACTTTTGAAAGAATTTGCATTCCCCCCTCTCAGTGGCCTCAATGGAACAAGTAAGTGACCTTCAGTTGGTTTGTGAAGTAAATGCAATCCTGCAGAGCAAGTTCCCACTAATTCAGTTTGACTTCTAGGCGGATGGAAAATATGACCAACCTCCATGTGTATTCGAAAGGCTTCATCGAGAAGGAGGGTAAAGGCATGCTGCAGGTTAGTCTTTCAAACTCAACACCCAGGTTAGATTTTGCAGGTTACTGGTTATTTTAGATTTTAGACCATTATATTATAATGAAGAACTTAAGTGGGCTGAGATGCGTTCACTTAAATTTAACCAGTTACCATAGTAACCAGTGAAACCTCTTGATCCTTTTCTCTCTCACTCTGGAAAGGTGGATTTTGCCTCCAAGTTTGTAGGTGGAGGAGTGCTCGGGCGAGGACTGGTGCAGGAAGAGATTCGCTTCATACAGTGCCCTGAACTGATTGTGGCCAGGCTCTTCACTGAAAAACTGGCTGACAACGAATGCCTAAAGATCACAGGTAGGAGCCAGTGGACGTTTTCTGAGATAGTTTGGCCGTCTTAAACTAATAGGATTTGGGTGTCGAGAACAAATACTGATAACAAAAACCAAAAGGTGGCTCTAAATATCTTCTGCAATGTAAATGATGACAAAACAAAAACTAGTCACATGTATGGTCACATGGTTTAGAGGAGCACGGTTCACACAGCAGTGTGCTAAACATTCACTGCTCAGAGGCTTGGTCAAAAATACAGAAAATGCTTGTTTAGTTATTGATAGAGAAAGACTCCCTCGCATGCTGGGCACTTCAAAATTTTGAGCAAAAAAAAAATGGCCACTGTTTCTTCAGGTGCCCAGATGTACAGCAATACGTCCGGCTACAGCGATAACTTTGAGTGGCACAGCCCCCATACAGACAGCACCGAAAGGTAAACACCTAAGCAAGAAAATGCAATTGAGCTCACCTGGAGTAAACTGGAGATTTGAGAAGTGCAAATTCATTGCAATTTTACATTATTAATAATGCATATGAATTTAGTTGTAAATATATTAATTGTGATACTGTAATCATGGATTATCCACAGCTGATGATATCCAGCTGTCCATTATGCCTTAGTTACTATCTGCTAAAAGTTAGTTTTAGTAACGAAGCATTGAGTAAGAGTAGTTTTTAATCCTGTGGCTTTGTTACAGGGATGAATGGAAACGGCATTACTGTCAGATCGTTGCCATTGATGCTCTGAAGTTTGATGACCCAAGACAGCAGTTCACTGAGAAAAACATAAAACGAGAGCTCCTCAAGGTCAGCCATGTCTCTGAAACATGAACAACTTTGTACCTTTATATTGGGCAGGCTGGATTTTATGCGCCGTTGTTATTTTTAAAGGCGTACGTCGGCTTCAGGAGGGATCCTAACCTTCCTACTGAATACACTCCTGCTGTTGCAACCGGCAACTGGGGATGCGGAGCTTTTAAAGGTGATCCAATGCTCAAAGGTAAATCAGCAGTGCCTGCCCCAAACATCATGCTATGCTGCATATAATGGATATTAGCATATTTCAAAACTTTTTTTTTTTACCTAAACTCTCACTGGCCTGTAAAAGCTCTCATCCAGATGATGGCTGCAGCTGTGGCTCAGCGAGACTTGGCCTACTTCACCTTTGAAAACAAGAAGCAGGCGGAGGACCTGCAGAGAATGCATGCGTTACTGAAGAGTCACAAGATGACAGTGGGTGAGTAGCACATGAGTCTAACCCTAATCTTTCAAACAGTAGTGGACCATGGTAGCACATTTTCCCCCACATTAACATACTGTTGCCTTAACAGCGTTCAGTGTTTTATTACAGTAAGCCCAGCTCGTAATAAAAGTCTCCATCCTTCCGCAGGCAAGTTATACAATCTGCTGCAGGACTACTGTAAGCATTACAGTCATCATCATCATAAAGCCAAGAATGTGTTTGACTACATCAGCGAGAAGATGGGCGTTCGTGCCAGTCAGCTGTGAAAACCTGCAGTTGTCGGGAAGCAATACATGAAATCAATATTGTATTTCTCTTAATGTAGAAACTGTAAACGGTGTCAGGGTTTACATTTAACCGCAGCAGAAACTTAAATGAGAATGTCTGTTTTCATTCAAAAAAAAAAAAAAAAATGCAGGGTAGATATTTCTTTTAATATTGTAATATTGTGTTTGGGAATTAAAATTAAATTCCTTTAATTGCAGCATTGTACATTGCACATACAGTGTAAGAGAAGGAAGGAATGAAAATCTCAATGAAACCAAGATGCTTTTATTGAATTCGGTATTTTAAGAGTCCAGCAAAATTAAAATAAATAAAATTTCCTTTCACTAGTTTTGTAGAGGTCTGTTTGACATCATGTTTGACGGTAAAAGGATACTTCGTCTTTCTGTTTGAGTAGCCTCCTGAGTGTTATGTTTTAGCATAGAGGTCAAGTAAGAGAAGGATTGAGTAGGATATAAATAACAGAAGAGGTATATACTCCGCTTCCCCTGTGCAAAGCCTGAGTCATTGCCACGGCACAAATGGGCCTTGTGTACAATCAATTGGTCAGTGAAATTTAATATCTAAAAACGGGCAAGCTTAAAATATTCCATTCACAACCTGTTAAAAACAATAACCACAGGTTCAAATCCATGGAAAACGGTCCATTTCCTTCCACTCGCTCATAAAACCTTTACTTGTACTGTTCTTGTACTCCTGCTTAGAAACGCATGTTTGGACGAGTGTGTGTACACCGAGGGTCGCAAACCTTTCATTGCATTTTTGTGTGCGCTTTGATACATAAATAGTGTTTAAAAAAAAAAAAAAAGTCTAAAATGCCCAATGATTCATGCACCACGTCAGCAGTAAAAGCCGCAATATTGAAGACATGCAGTCTGTCTCCCATCTCTCCTGGAATATCTGCATAATGGTCCTAGGTTCATCCAGCCAGTGTTTTGAATTTAATTTTAAAAAAAAGTCTAACCCGACTTACCATCTCTGATGCTCTATTATTGTTGCAATACAGAGACGGTGCCAGTGTAAAGACTGGGAAATGGAATCATTATATCTGTGGCTGGAGATGAAGACCGAGATGAAAGGATGGGGGTTTTGGGTAGAGTGGTGTTTAGGACTGGTCCTTGAAGGCATCCAGGTTGAAAGCTGTGTTCAGGAAACGATCCAGCTCCAGTAGATGGGCTTTCTTGTTCCCAGTGGCCGGGGCAGCAGCAGGCTCTCGCCCAGCGTACCTGAGGATAACAGCAAAACACACACACACACAAAGGAAACACTGCTGTAAATAGGAATTCCAGAAACATGAAAAAAAGAGACTCCAGAGAGGCGAAGAAAAGTTTACCAGACAGGACGTGCATGGGCAATGGTGGTGTGGATGCGCGGCCTGATGTAGTCATAGTAGCCCTGGTTCTTGTGCTCCTCTTGGCACCACACCAGCTCAGCCTCTGGATACTTGTCAATCTCTGCCTTCACTAAGTCGAACGGGAAAGGAGAGAGCTGCAAAAAATAAAAATGAGCTAAATTGTGAAGCTGACTGAGATGTTTGCTACAGTCTGTCATTTGTCTGTCGAGTTTGCTAACAGATTTACAGCCTCTCTTTTCTTGGCAACGTCATTGCCCCCTAGAATGCATGAATGAAAGTGCAAAGGAGAGATTTAACTGTCAAAGAACACGACTGACAGGTAAGCACACATGCCTGTTTGTCCTGATGTTGGTGGTGCAACATATACACACTTCGCACTGGTGGATTGTAACCAAGAACTTCTTCAAAATGCCAAAAGAAGAAACAAGAGCAAGAGACAAAAAAATCGAGAGTAGGCAATTTATTGAAAACTGCATTTAAACTCAAACAGGCTGTTCATCAGCTGATCAAAAGTTNTAAGACAGTCATTTTAAATTTCTTAAAAGATCCTGAGAGTTATGGGACAAAAAAAATCAAGTGGTAGACCCAAAAGATCCACCAGTGCGAAGTGTGAATACTTGTAATATTTTCCCTGGTCTTAAGATTTTGATCAGGAGTATATTAAAAAAAGAGAAAATAATAGTATACTTGTGTAGTAGTGGTAGTAGTAGTATGCTGTACTCAAGGGACAGAATGGTATGTAATACTTGTGTACTAGAATGTTATTATAACCATGTGTTTATGGAGCCTTATTTGTGCACAGGGGCATTGGCATGCTGGAACGTTTGGGCCTCTTCATTCCAGCGAAGGGAAATTGTTATGCTACAGCATACAAAGACATTCTATACAACTGTGTGCTTCTACAACAGTTTGGAGAAGGCTCGCATATGGGTGTGATGGTCAGGTGTCCACGTACTTTTGGCCATAGAGTGTACTTATCTAGTAGAATAATATATAATACCTATGCACTAAAATATTATGTAACACTCATCTACTATAATAGTATGTAATATGCATACACTGGATTAGTATGTAATACTCATTATGTACTAGGATAGTACAAGTATTAGGATTTGAAACCAGTCATTTTCCCTCACATTGTCAGCTTATTCATCAGAAGTGTATCTGCGCACAGCACCTGTTCGATGCGGGCAATAGCCACAGTAGCCTCCATTTCTTTGTTCTTGCGCTGTTTGGTCAGGTCATAGTACACCTTGCCAGTGCAGAAGATGATGCGCTTCACTCCAGCTGGATTCTGGGATGCTGTGCCGTCCTCTGGGATCAGACGCTTGAAGTGTGTGCCTACATACATTAAAACAGTGCAAAAAAATGTTAACACAAACTAGGGTGCTACAAATGGTGCCACACCACCATTGCCCATGCAAGTCCTGTCTGGTAAACTTTTCTTCGCCTCTCTGGAGTCTCTTTTTTTCATGTTATCCTCAGGTACGCTGGGCGAGAGCCTGCTGCTGCCCCGGCCACTGGGAAAACACTACACTCAGAAACATACCAAAAGTATAATAATGCTGCATGAATTAGATGTGTAGCGTTGAATGCAACTGCCATTTCTGATGCTGGGTGTATGATTAAAGAAAAACCCTTACTTAGGGATACACAATCTGTTCATTTTGAATACAATAACAATAGTTATTGTATCAGCTGTTTTCTATGGACTACACAAACGCACATTGTACACACACACACACACACGCGCACACTACAGTGTAAACCCATATGAGGATGGGTTCTCTGTTAAGTCTGGTTCCTCTCAAGGTTTCTTCCTATCACCATCTCAGGGAGTGTTTCCTTGCCACCGTCGCCCTGCTTGCTCATCAGAGAGGTCTCACACACACACACACACACACACACACACACACACTTCACTATACTTTTGTTTGTGTAAAGCTGATGTCAAGCCAACAATGGTTAATTCAGTGCTTAGTACTGAAATGGTACAGCCCTAACATTAATGCAAGAAATAAGTTAAAAAACAAAACAAAAAAAAGCATGTATTACCTTTTCAGTGGCAAAATATGACAAAGTTTTAAATGTACTGAAAGCACTCACCTTGGAGCATGTCGTCAAAATTGGACTTGGCTTCCGGGTGACGTAACAAGGATTTGGGGGTGAAAATAATTAGCTGTAGATGCAAGTTAAAAAAAAAAAAGTCATTTGTCTACTACTGTTTGTTAATTTTAGAAATGAATTACTTTATCTGTGACTACTAATACCCAGGACATTTATTAAAGTGACCATAAATGTAAAAAAACATGATTAGAACCTTTAATGGGAAATTAATCTGCAGGTGGAAAATTAACTGAGTGCAGAAAGGGTCACCTCAGCAGCTTTGGAGCTTTTTTGAAGAAAGATAAATGAGCTGCAATCTCACTCGATTGACACAATAACAAGCCAGAATCATTAAAGTTATGCAAGCTAGGATTCTAGCATCTTCCAATATGCAAATGCAGGCCAAGTAGCACTTGTGTTGCATGGCATTGCATATCCGTAGGATCTGAATTTCTGTTTAGGCTATCCTTTCGTGTTGTCCAAAGACAATTTGTACTGGGTGACCTCAAGAATTCTAGTGAACGTTAGGTATTGAACATCGGTGAATGTAACAGGTATGGATCGTGGCTCTCACAGGTTTGCGGAAGGCTTGAAGGATCTGCCTCCTCAGCACGTGAAAGTAGTTGGCTGGGGTGGAGCAGTTCACCACAATCCAGTTACAGTCATAGAGCTGCTGGACCTCAAAGTCAGCTGTGTTTTTCTGAAATGAACAAAAATAGCAATAGCAAAGACATACAAAATAGACTCCGATTCAAAAGTATAGTGTGGGACTTACGGGGAAAACATCAGGGTCATCGTTGCACATCTGAAGGAAGCGCTCTGGACGAGCAGACGAGTGTTCAGGACCCTAAGAACATCAGCTGTGTCTTATGAACTGTAAAGAATTCAAATCAAGAGAATATAGGGAGAACTGGAACATACCATTCCCTCCATGCCATGGGGAAGCAGTAGGACAATGCCATTTTGGCGCACCCACTTGGCCTGGCCAGCGCAGATAAACTGGTCTATGATGCACTGGGCTGTGTTGTGGAAGTCTCCGAACTGTGCCTCCCAGAGCACCAGTGCATTAGGGTTAGCCATCGCAAAGCCCAACTCAAAGCCTAAATAGGGACGGGGTTAAAAATCACACTTTATAGGGACAAGTTGTGTCTCAAAACACAGCGTAATAACATAATAACCATCTGTCTTGCATTTACCCTTTGCATTTAAAGGTGCTAAATATGCATGTGATGGAACCAGTAGTGTCAGACTGCATTCAGGGTTACATTTGTTTTAATGTAGTCGTTAATTAACTGTACAGAAATGGCACTGCAAACAAACTCTGTGTCACTATAATCAGTAACCATGACATTTCTGTCATCTTCCACAAGCCCTAACTCTTCTGCTCTGTGGTGCAAGATAAGGCGATTAATGCAAAAGGTGGCAATTGTTCCACACTTCATTTGTTTGTATGTCTCAGCGTGAGCACACTAGACAGTTGATAAGCATGCAATCTGAAACATAGCTCTAGTTTAAGTATGCCATCATTCTAAGAAGCAAAGTTAGTTTCCATGTCATATAATCAATAATGTAAAACACTTACCTAATACCCCATACTCTGACAGCGAGCTATTGCACACAGTGTAAGGAGCTTGGTTTTGGTCGATGTGATTCATAGGGATGCAAGTTTTCTTGTCTACCTTCTGATCATGCAGTACATGGTGGCGGTGGCTATGGTCAGGACAAAGAGAGTCCATTAGAGTAACTGATACGTTTTGAGTCACGTCAGAGGTAAACAATCTACTATGTAATGCAGTGATGTGAGCAGAACCTGAAGGTCCCTCTCTCCACGTCCTGGCCGCTAAGTCGCACATGGATGCCCTCTTTCAGCAAGGAGCCAATGGCCATGTACTCGGCCAGGGCCCAGTCCACCGTCCGGTTCTCCACCATCGCCTCTCTGCTCTTCAGGATACGGCTTAGACCTCGTAGAGAGAGAGAGAGAAACTGGATTTAGTTTTGTGAACGTTACTGTTTGTACATGTGAGAGTGGTCAAACACACCTCCGTGGATGGTGAAGCCATCAACAGGCACAGAGGAGGCCACTTTTCCGATGTGGACAAGCTGCTCTTCATTCAGGCCGGTGGAGGGACAGCTCATGCTCTTAGGCTGGCCGTCCAGAGTGAAGAAATCTGCACACCCAGTCATTCCCATTTAAGTCAATGAGGCTACAACTAGGACACATGTATCTTAGTCACTGGTACAGAAGCAGATAAAGTGAAAAGTTTTGGTTGGGGGTGGAGTGAAAAAGCACCTCTATAAGATTGTTATGAAGCAACGCTTTGGTAGTAATGGAAAACCTTATAACCTTATACCTCCATAACACACTGCCACACAGGCACATACCAGGCCAGGGAGAGTCAAGCCAGTGTTTGATGTGGAGGATCTTCTTGTCTTTGGAACGTGCGTAAGCCTCCTCGCAGATCTTGTCATAATTAGCAATCTCTTCCTAATGGTGCACAGTGAAGAACATAATGCAGATCATGTTCATTTCTTTATGTGCTGAATTGTGTTTGATTATCACATGAGTATACATCCTGCCATCTGACCTCATACTCCTGCCTGGTGACAACTCCCTCTGATATGAGCTTATCTGCATATTTCTGCAACACAGGCTTCTGCATTTTAATCTGTTTGTACATCAGTGGCTGCGTGAACATCGGCTCATCCATCTCGTTGTGGCCGTTCCGCCGGTAACATACCTACAAATCCGTCCATGTATCAAAGTAAAAACAGAAACGGAACCANTGATACGATGCGATCACAGAGGTAACGTTAGAATTAAGAAAGTGTTCATTTTTGGTAGGAAAGAACAGGGAGTCTGCGGCTTACCAAGTCCACGACCACGTCTTTGTGGAACGTCGCCCTCCACTCGGCAGCAACATTGCACACATACATCACGGCCTCGGGGTCGTCAGCATTAACGTGGAAGATGGGGGCATTAACCACCCGGGCCACGTCAGTGGGATAGGGAGAAGAGCGAGCCATACGTGGGTCAGTGGTGAAGCCAATCTAATAAGGTTGAGGTTCAAGAATATGTCCCAAGTAATTAGTAAAGGGTCTGTTTAAACTTGGCCATTTCATATATTTGGATTGTGTCCTGAAAATATTTTAAGCACATGCATTAGCACTTAATGGATGGACTGATATCTGTGGGGGTGACATTCCCATTTTCATGAGCCATATTGTATTTATTCATACCTCAGAGCTTTATAGTGTAGCAGCAAAGAAGAAATCATAGGTTTATCTACATTTCCTTAGTCCAACTCATGTTTTCAATACACTGGACGTTGTATTTTGGCATTTGGTGTAAAGCATGACATCAAAGGCCAATTAACAGAGAGTAGCAGAGAGCTTGTCATTGTCATTCTAGCCATATACAAGTCTACAGTAGAAAGAAACTGAAAAGAAGAAAAACTGAAACGAAAGAAAAGTGAACAGGCATCCATCGAACCCGTGTGTCCTGTTGCATTCACTCTGTCTCCATTTAAGTCCAAGTCCACAAGGTATGATATTGATACTTATGAGTAAATGGAGTAAACACAAATCTGGACATTATTCACTGTCCCACTGTCTTTTATCACATTCTTAAATGATCTTTATTACAAATATACCTGGCACAACTACAGCTTAATGTTTTCTGTAATATACTTGGGCAGGTTCATCTGAAATGAGGGAATGGGACACACACCTGGTTGTTGACGACTACATGTACTGTGCCATGAGTGGTGTAGGAGGGAAGATCACTCAGGTGAAAGGTTTCATACACGACGCCCTGACCGGCAAATGCTGCATCTCCATGTAGCAGAATGGACATCACCTGTGGGGGAAGGCCGCAGAAAAGTCCTTTGTGTAGTCTGCTACAGTGAAGCAGGTTAAGACGTTAAAAGATGTCTATATTGCTACTCCTGTTCTCGTACAGGAAAAAGCTGGTCAGGCAAGATTCGACAAAATGAAAGTGGACACAACATAAATAAATAGACAGGAAAATCCTGAAGAGTGAAGAATGTGCAGATGCTTCTAGACAGGTATACTGCGAGATATATTTGCCGTCATACAATGCTCTGTGACGTGCATTAAAATGCCAAGCCTATCTGCCCTAGAGTTTGGATCAAGATGGTAGGAGGAAAAGCTCTAAGTGCCTTTGAATAAGGGTTCATTACTGGGGCACTGATAGCAGGCACTTCAGTCACCAACATGTCTCAAGTGGCTGTGTTTCAATAGTAACAGTGACGAGAGTGTAAAGTAACATCTGCATTTAAATCTATGGGAAAACATCAGTATATCGGTTTGTAAATTGTGGTCAGAAGCACAAAGTCGAAGACTGATATTCACATATTATCGTGATGTATAAGAAACAACAGAAGAGCGACAATTGTTTAGGTGACAGAGAATGTCAATTCTGGATTGAGAGCATATAGGGGGAGGGAAGTTATAGCAGGGCTGCACTGCATAATAAACACCTCATTACCAAGAGTTTAGTGGTACACAAACCAAAGGCAATGTTCTTCAGATCTACAGAGACGTGTTTATAAGAAAAAAAAAAAAAAAAAGTGATCCAGCCAGATGAGTCATCCTTATTCAACCATATTCCCGACAAGTGGGCGAGAGCATGAGTGGCTTACACCACTCATGGTACAGGGGGGCTGATGACTCGGTTTTGCAGTGGAAGGCATTTTTGCTGGCACAGTTTGTGTGTCCAATTGTCCCCTTAGAGAGAAGCGTCACTGCAAATCAATACCAAGTTATTCTGACTGAACACCTTTACCCTGTGGTGAAACATTTCTCCCTTCTAGGATGACCCTGTCCCCTTTCATACGACACGAAGGCTCAGTGAACGGTTTGTTGGCTGACCCAACATGTTAAGACGCATTTAACCCATCCAAGTGCACACACACAGTAGTGAACACACACACACCCGTGAACACACACC
>CM074961.1:5295092-5316043 GCA_037577455.1 Pangasius macronema
ACTCGAACCCACCACCTTCAGGTTCACCTTCGGGTTACAAGTCCGACTCTCAGACCATTAGGCCACGACTGCCCCCAGGATATAGGAGCTGAATGGGTGTTTTACTCAATGTTTTTAAAGATGATCTAACTGTGAAATTTATGTTATAAAAGTATAACATATTTATGGCGTGACAGTTACAGGCCGAAGCAGTCTGGGTTTGTAAGATAGGTAGTAGTAAGTGCAGACCCTGTTGCCTTCAGTGTCTCCGCAGTAGAACTGCTCAGCCTTGGTCTTGCCCTGCACTACCGGGTTCACTGCCTCCAGATGAGATGGGTTGGCCACCAGAGACAGGGTGATGTTGCGGTCAGTCGCGCGATTAATCCTCCTGTGATACATCCCCAAATGATACTTCACATCACCTGAACCCTGACAGACAGACAACCGAAGGGAAACAAAGAGCACAGAATGAAATACTGACAATGCTCTAAATCCACAGGCTAAGCATGACAGAAAAGAAAAGCACAATGACCCCATAAAACCACTGGAATTCGATTTTCTTTTAACTGCAGGTGGGTTTTTTTTCTCCCCCTGCATTTTGTCCTCTCATTTATAATTGTGTGACCAGGGCTGGGTGATAATTAATATAAAACCGATACTGTGATAAATTATTTCAGAAAACAATTTTCTGAAATTTCATGGACATCATGATATATTTTAATAAAATAATTTTATATATATTTTTTAATTATCACAAACTGAAGCTGATTTGATGTCAACATTTTGGACTTAATTTTCAGAATTGAAAAATGTATAAAAAAAAAAAACGGAAAAAAAAGGAAGCCTGATCCTCCTAATTTGGAATTATGAACCAAATCTTTTATCAAAGCAACCGCCTGACCATGCCCCATCAACCCCTTCGGCTGCAAAATTACACTGTATTTTCTTCAGAAAAGGCATTTTTCTAGTTTTGTAACATTGCCCAACACTGTACGTAAAAAATTTCACGTTTGCAGATACACATAGCTAATCTAAAGCTAATTTAATACCAGGTAGGATAATCACTGTTATGAGCAGCCAAGACTAGTGTGACAAAAGACTTAAAAAGCCAACCTCATCAGCAGCCTCAAGCTTGGAATCAAACTGACAAAAGATCTGCTCCAGCTCTTTACGGATGACGTTGGCCAGTACATTCAAACGTCCTCTGTTGGGAAAGGAATACTGATGTGAAACATGCTTGACGCATGCAAACTTACTCAAACTTACCATGACTAAAATGTGGGAAACATTCAAACTAAAACTGAAACCGGAGGAATGGCTGAGGTACCTGTGGGGCATGCCCAAGATCACATTCTCTACACCGTTCTCACTCGACTTGTCAATGATTGTCTTGAGGGCAGGGATTAGTGCTTCGCATCCCTCCAGTCCAAATCGCTTCTCTGAGGACCACTTCCTCTGTAGGAACTCTTCAAATCTGTCGGAAGCAGAAAAATCCCACCGTACCACAGCAGGGGTATTCAAGCGTGTAAATTTGTAAAAACATCCCATGTGCAAAAACCATAACCTTTGCCAAAGAAACCACAAAACTCATTTCAGCTGGAAAGGACACCGTAACATTTTACCCACCTAGTAGAGCGGACCATGCGGGCTAGAAGGTTACGTTTCTCCTCTGGACTGAACTGCATCGTGCCAGGCTTCTCAAACTTCTGCCGGATCCATTGGCACTGCTCTAAATTATTGATGAACATAAACTCCACTCCAATGTGCTGACAGTATGCCATCTGAAACCCAGGGGGCAGCATTTACACATCACTACATTCTTCCACTGCATACGCAGTCGGTTTATAACAATACGAGAAAAACACAATGGTTAAAGGAGATAGCTCTACATGAACTATAACTTTCAATACTTATATTTATGTATGAATTAAAACATGACAGGGAGTGCTGGTGTAGTACGGTAATACAAGGTGATTATTTTCCAATAACACAGTTTTATTCTTCTTATTCCACAGCAATTCATCAACAGGCTTTATTCATTAAAACACACGTACTTTTTTAAAATGTTTATAGTTACATGTGATGACGTGGAATATCTGGGAAATAAGTTCATTCCTGTTATCACATTAGCCTTTACTGGTTTCTCTCTCAAAGTTTATAAGACAAAAAAAAAAAAAGCAATATGGCATGTTACTGAGAAACCACAAACCACAAAGGCCACCTTTCCGGTGTCGGAACACTTTACAGTTACTTACTCATGACTGTTACACCGGAACTAGCTGCTGTTATGGAAAATTAATCAACATCTTCTGACCAATGACAACTGACCAGCAGTGCTGTGGTATACAGGGCCTTGCAAAAGTATTCATACCCACTGAACTTTTCCACATTTTGTCATGTTGATTTCAACTGGATTTAGGTCTGGACTTTCTAACACATGAATATGCTTTGAGCTAAACCATTCCACTGTAGCTCTGGCTGTATGTGTAGGGTCATTGTCCTCCTGGAAGGTGAACCTCCGCTCCAGTCTCAAGTCTTTTGCAGACTCTAACAGGTTTTCATCTAAGATTGCCCTGTATTTAGCTCCAACCATCTTCCCATCAACTCTGACCAGCACTGCTCACTGTCCCTGCTGAAGAAAAGCATCCCCACATCATGACGCTGCCACCACCATGGTGTGTTCAGGGTGATGTGCAGTGTTAGGTTTCTGCCACACATAGCGTTTCGCATTTAGGCCAAAAAGTTCAATTTTGGTCTCACCTGGCCAGAGCACCTTCTTCCACGTTTGCTGTTTCTCCCACATGGCTTGTCACAAACGGGACTTCTTATGGCTTTCTTTCAACAATGGCTTTTTTCTTGCCACTCTTCCATAAAGGCCAGATTTGTGGAGTGCACAACTAATAGTTGTCCTGTGGACAGATTCTCCCACCTGAGCTGTGGATCGCTGCAGGTCCTCCAGAGTTACCATGGGCTTCTTGGCTGCTTCTCTGACTAATGCTCTCCTTGCCTGGCCTGTCAGTTTAGGTGGACGGCCATGTCTTGGTTACTTCAGCAGTTGTGCCATTCTATTTTCATTTTCGGATGATGGATTGTACAGTGCTCCGTGAGATGTTCAAGGCTTGGGATGTTGTTTTATAACCTAACCCTGCTTTAAACTTCTCCACAACTTTATCCCTGACCTGTCTGGTGTGTTCCTTGCTCTTCATGATGCTGTTTATTCACTATTGTTCTCTAGCAAACCTCTTACTAATTAGGGTGACTTGTGAAGTCAGTTGGTTCCACTGGATTTTAGTTAGGGGTATCAGAGTAAAGGGGGCTGAAAACAAATGCACGTCACACTTTTAAGATATTTATTTGTAAAGAATTTTGGACATCATTTATCATTTTCCTTCCATGTCACAATCATGTGCCACTTTGTGTTGGTCTCTCACATAAAATCCCAATAAACTACATTTTTGTTTGTGGAAAAGTTCAGTGGGTATGAATACTTTTGCAAGGCACTGTAAATGTTTATTACTATTCAACCGCTATATAAATATGCACTGCTTTTGATTCCTTTATATAAGCAAAAAAGGCTACAATATTTAAATATGATTTGCTAATCATATTGCTTTGGCTTGCTACAATTGTTTTTTTTTTTTTAATTAAATATGCTGTCAATCATTGTATGCATTTTACTTTCATTTCACGTCAGCATTGTTTGTGTGAGCTAACAATTTAGATCCAACATGATGAGAGGTAAAGGGTCAAATACGGCACTGCAGCATGTGCACCTCTAAGCGACGGATGATCTCCCTGAGTGGCAGGGCGCTTTCACTGCCCCCGATGAAGGTGGTGGTGGGAAGTCGGAACACCGTGTCCAGGTCCGAATCGCTCAAACCATAGAAGCCTGAACACACAGATAAGGACCAAAACAAACCGCCATCATCAGCCGTGCAAACATACCCAAACCAGAAAGAGAGAGAGAGGGGGAAAATAAAAAATCATGTTAGAGGAGTAACAATATGCAATGTAATTTCACACACGCCCACATCACAAGGAAAGCGGATACATGCAGAGAATGTGAAAAAGGGCAAAAGAAAGAAGAAAAAGAGATGAGAGGATGAAGTATATTATGTTGGTAACTGAACATGAAGTCGTTTGATTTGTTAGGTCAGTTTTCCAATGATACGTTCCAAAAGCTGGCTTGGAAGGGCCGCTTACTTCCTAGAAGCTTCTCATTACATTATACAGTCCAGGTGAAAGGTCAACACCCTTTAGCTGGCAAACTGCCACCAGATGCCTGCTGCATGAGTACCAGTTTCAAAACAAGAACGTTCATTTGTGCATACTTTACCCCCAAAGAAACAACGTTACTCATAAAGAAGCAGTGCTGGCATTCTACATGCAAAACAACTTTAGGCAACAATGCTGTGTAATAATACTGCATGCCATCCATTTACCTGTTTTGTCACTTACATATCATTCATTGAACAGAACTTGTCTTTCGTGTGATGGACTAGACACAAGTTTTGTATCATGTATTGTATTTTATAGTGTATTGTTTTAACCTGCTTCTCTAATACTGTAAATCATCTAACTATGACAAAGATGAAAATGGAAACACATCCAGTGACTGGAACACATCCAGTGTCGTCTCCTGCTCAAAAGCCTAGATTATTACTGTTATAGGAGGTTACAAAATGAAGAGACGACTGGAATAATCGAGGCTTGGAGAATCTAAAATAAGCCCCAGATGTAATGTAAGATGTTATAACTGGGCCTGGTTTAGTTTTATAGTCAATTAATCCATCCACATGTTTAATTAATTAATCTAGCGACTGCTTCCCTGTTTAAACGGCAATAACAAATCTAAATGCCCCCCTGAGTGGCACAACATAAAATGTTTGCACTGGTTTTGGGAGTTCAGATCTTACCACCACTACAGACATCCTTGGCCAAGAGTCCAAGAGACTGGTTCTGGCTGGGAAGGAAGACATTACTCTTTCCTTTCTCGATTTGAGTGACTTTAGCCAAATGTAGGAGGCTGTGAGCTCATGCAAAAGAGAGCGGTTATTGTCTCCTCCAAAAAAAATAATAAAAATACAATACTGAAACGTAAATATGAGGAAAATGGCACAACAATGCACCAACTCTGAAGTCAAGGCTATAATAAGGATGATGTCTATAAGTGCAAAACCACAAGAATTTAGTTAATTAGTGATCCTTGTGCACTGAAGTTTTAATTAAACCTCTATCGACATGCTTGTGCTCATCTCCACTGCACAGCTAAAGGATTTTGGGTCTCAGTTGAACGTCTAAATCTCTAGAACAAATGAAGCCTGTCCTTTTTTCGAACATGGCAGTTGTTTTGCTTCTACCAGCACTTGAAACGAAAGTGAAAGCAGCAGAAAAAATTCTCTCAAATATTTGTGGTCACACAAGACTGTTCTGTGAGCGCGACAATGTAAGAATCTAACCTGGTGGGTAGGTTAAAAGCAACACAAAAAATACTGACGTTATTACATAAATATTTACAAACACGCATTAATTGTTGATATGGTGACACTTTCTGTGAGAAGACCAAAAAACCAAAAACCTATTTAACATTTATAGAAGGAGTCTCCAGCGCCATCCCTTCATAAGAGCATAAGAGTCAAAGGTAAAGCTGTGGTTTCCAACATGGGAATTTGGATTGATTTTTAAACTATTTAACTTTTCTGTACTCATTCTGTTGTGTCACTTTTGTGGGCGTGTGTGCGCGTGAACTCTTTAACTGGCATGAGGACAAATCAAAAGTGAAACAAAGAGACCGCCGCTCACAGCATAAATGGAAATACAGCTGGCAGTCGCAGCAGTAGCGAAAGGAACACTGAGGACAGGTTTAGTAGGGAAAGAAACGACTAATTAAAACTGCTACAGGTCACATGAACAGTTTCCAATGGGTAAATACACAGTAAAAAAAGAAATGGTTTCCCCCGCCAATCTCTTCTATTCCCTTTTTCACTTACTGTCCCTACAGTGAACTTGGCCTACCCACTGAAAACATCCATGCAAGACAGGCTGTAGCGACATGCCATGCAAGTTAAAGCAGAGTCAACACTATCGAGCGCAGTGTGGATGAATATGCGAGTGAAATAAACCCCCCCCTCAAAACTCTCTCTTCACACCGACCCGTACCAAAAGCTCACCAAGCTTATGGGAAGATGTGATAATATCCATGGGGACG
Organism: Pangasius macronema; assembly: GCA_037577455.1. Taxonomy (NCBI): domain Eukaryota; kingdom Metazoa; phylum Chordata; class Actinopteri; order Siluriformes; family Pangasiidae; genus Pangasius; species Pangasius macronema. The sequence goes on from CM074961.1 coordinate 5,301,280, forward strand.
CACAAATCGAGATCGGCATCCATAATTCCCAAGGGGTCCAGCTGGGCAACGTGATGCCCGCGTATCTGTAATAGTTCAGGTTTTCAGGAGAGATAGAGACAAACAGGTGCCAGTAGCAAGAAGCAGAGAAAGAGAGGAGACAGTAATCCGAAAGAAGGCAAAACAGTAAAAAGCCAAAAACAGACGAAGCACGAGGACGGAAAGGGAAAATAAAAGGAAAACGAACAAAGACTGGTCAATGTCGCTCAGCACAGACACTACACCGCACAAGCGCTTCTCACCGACTTGATGGAACCCCACTGTAACCGGGGAATCGTCAAAATTTACACAACTGATGCCCAAAGGATCGAGTTTGGCCACGTGGTGACCTCTCATCTGCAAACAAGGCAACAGAACTATCTAAATAACTCAATGTGTGTTTAGTACTTATGATGGTAAGTCAACTGAATAAAATTTCTTGGGATCTTTTTTCCATTGTTACATCAATAAAGTTAATAAAATGAATATTAAGTAGAGTAGACATAATTTAATTCAAAGTTCAATGAACTGTGACTAATGCTGGATAATATAATAATGTTAAATATAAATGATATTACATTTTTTGGTAATTCTATTATAATGCATTTCAGCTTGCACAGTTACACCATTTTATACTGGCGCAGACAAAAGTATTCATCTGTATTCACCTATTTGAAAAGGGAAAAACAATTAGTATGATCATAACTGAAGCACATAAATTCTCACCAATGCTCATTTACTGTAATGTCAACCACAGTGATGACAGTTGTGGTGGTGCCTGAATGTTTGGGAGCGCGAGATGCCTACCTGGTACGCGCGGATGAGAGACTGCACAGCCAGGTGGTCCTCGATTAGCTTCTCCACCTTGGCTTGAGATCCAAGCTTGAGATTGTGATTGTGAGGTAGCACAGATATTAGGGGAGGGGGACTCTGGTAGGCAGCGCCGGGGGGCGCACCAGCACTGGCATTGCGAAAGAAGACGTCCCATGACTGAGTGGCAGACATGAACCAGAAACACAAGTGTTAGACAATGATATTACTATATTAAAAACCCTAAAATGAACAATAAGGATTTTTTTTTTTTACCTAATTTCAAAAATCACAGAATTCTAACAACTTAGCACAAAGGACAATGACAATGCCTTGGAAAAAGTCCACTCCCTTCTTGTTGAAACGTTCCTTTCTCGGAAGTGTAAGCTATGTTTTGGCAAAAAAAAAATGCTTTGGATTCCTGAATGAATGCCATCAGACCTATAAGAGGCACTAAATATTTATCAGCCAAAAAAATCTAGATCCTTACAAACCCAAATAAAAACCTTATAAATAACAATAGGAAACAAATAACCAGAAGTTTAAATTCAACTTTAATTAAATAATTGCGAGAATTTGTTTCCTGATGCTTGTGTGTAAACTTTTTTTTAGGTATTAAACCTACAAGAAGTTAAGTATACAGGTGCAAGAGTATTTGATATAACAATTCTCCAGCTTCCATTGCTGGTTCGAACCCCATTTGGGTTTGCCTTTCTCAATAAATTCCATTAACATATCATTATCTTTTTATTCAGATATGTGTAAAAAAAAAGACCTGACTGCGCACTGAATGAAAATCATACCTATATTTCAAGACGGCTCAGTATTAGTTTGGAACTGAGCCATATAGCCGTAGGGATATGCACCGATCAGCCATAACAACAAAAACCACTGGCAGGTGAAGTGAATAACACTGATGATCTCATTACAGTGGCACCTGCCAAAGGGTGGGATATATTAGGCAGCACGTGAACAGTCAGTTCTTGAAGCTGATGTGTTGGAAGCGGGAAAAATGGGCAAGCATTAGGATCTGAGTGCCAAATTGTGATGGCTAGACTATTGGGTCAGAGAATCTCCAAAACGGCAGGTTTTGTGTGGTGTTCCTGGTATGCAGTGGTTAGTATCTACCAAATGTGATCCAAGAAACGATGACCGATGAGCCAGTGACAGGGTCACGGATGCCCAAGGCTAGAACTGGACCATGAAGCAATGGAAGAAAGTCGTCTAGAATCACGTTTCCTTTTATATCATGTGGACGCCTGGGTTCGTGTGAGTTGCTTATCTGGGGAAGAGATGCACCAGGATGCACTATGGGAAGAAGGCAAGGTGGCGGAGGCAGTGTGATGCTCTGGGCAATGTTCTGCTGGGAAACCTTGGGTCCTGGCATTCATGTGAATGTTACTTTGACACGTACCACGCAGACCAAGTACACTCCTTCATGGCAATGGCATTCTCTAATGGTAGTTGCCTCTTTCGGCAGGATAATGTGCCCTGATACACTACAGAAATTGTTCAGGAATGGTTTGATGAACATGACAAACAGTTCAAGGTGTTGACTTGGCCTCCAAATTCCCCTGAGCTCAATCCGATCAAGTATCTTGTGGATGTGCTGGACAAACAAGTCCGATCCATGGATGCCCCACCTCGCGACTTACAGGACTTAAAGGATCTGCTGCTGATGTCTTGGTGCAAGATACCACAGAGCACCTTCAGAGGTCTTGTGGAGTTCAGACCTTGAGGGGTCAGAGCTGTTTTGGTGGCTACACAATATTAGGGAGGTGGTTTTAATGTTATGGCTGATCAGTGTAATTGCATATAATGAGCGTTTTACTGAAAAGTGTACCACATTTAGGCCTTATAACACATTTCTTGAGACAGGCTTACCTTATGCACACTCCTGGGGTTCTCCAGCCAAGCACAGTACATCTCCTCCAAGTAGCTGGAACTTGTGCCATTGAGGAAGGGCTCGGCAACAACGGGAGCTGTGTAGCACCTGTTTGGCTGAAACGTCCTTAGTGCACAAGCCGCTGACCTCTGCTGCAGAACATTCTGAGCATTCTGTGCGGCTGTGAGCAGCCGAAGCCGGGCAGCACAAGTCCTTAGGTGATACATTGCAGTCTTTAAAGCAGCTCACGGCTTCTTCACCGCTCCAAACCCACAGCCTCCTTAAGAAACTCCTTAACGAAAATGCGTCAGATTCACAATGCATAGGATGTAGATAGCCGTTACTGCCGTCCTCCTCTCCCAGTGTCTTCTCGACTGGGCAGTTCCACAAGCTGAGGTGGCAAAGTTGAAGCTTTAGACATCAAACTGGTATGACAACATTCATGACTATTACAGTGCCACATGACAAAAACAATGTTATACCTTACATATAGCATAGAGATGTTCTCATTCTTTTTCAGTGTGTAAAGCTACAGGGAGTTGCTGTAAACTTCAACTAGGGGTTGTAAGTTGTAATTCCCGACTTCCCGACACCCCATCAACTCGGAAGTCCTACTTGTGAACTCGAGGTAGTCTTTTCGACTACAAGTTACTCCGATTTCAGGGAATACAGGATATGTTCCAACTGACCAATCGCTGATCACAACTGTTCAGAAGGACCAATCACTTTGTTCCTCTCACACACAACCTTCTTTTTGGCGATATTTACAGATATTTATCAAGTTATTCCTTTCGTTTAGAGACTGTTCACTACCACAGCAAATTTCTGTCTGTGTTCTTGTTAGAACTTACAGTATTCTTTTTTAAATACGGAAATAGTCTGCTGTGTTATTTACACTTTAACAAAGAAAAATATGGTAAAATGGTTGTTATGGTGAAGCTTTCTGTAAGAAGATGTTTATTTAACATTCATGGAAGGAGTCTCCAGTGCATGCCCTTTCTGACAGAAGAGTTTGCGCTTTCTAGCTTCTATGTAACATGACTTTTTACGTCTTGTTCATTAATAACTTAAAGAACTGTAATCATTTGCAAATTGGAGCAATATAAAAAGAATAAAACAGGATGTACGGGATGTGCTTCAGGAAAATAATCCACTTTGCCGTGGTAACAGTACCCACACCAGCCCATCTTTCATTATGTTCCTGTAAGAATCTGTCCCAAAGTATTTTTTTATTTCTTACGTCGTTTATTTTGTCTTCTTCACGTAACATGTAATGATATGCAAATGAACACGCCAATGCAAATGAACATGCAAATGAGTCGTGACGTCACCGGGAGACCCCCTAGTGGCTTTTTAAGCACCCATTAGCTACTTTCCCCTGAAAGTCCTATAGTCAGTGCAGCCGTGTTGTAGCTAGCTGGACAAACAAAGCGCTTATTCGGCTAATTTGCTAACTTGTGGCAGCTTCTGTGAAAACAGCCAACTGTTATTCACTTGCGCTAGCTAAAAGCCGGTCTACTGGGCATTTAACTAGGCAAAACTGCACTTATTTTCCTTTGACTAAGCTTAAGGTTGACAGTTCACTTAGCGGTTACATAGATGATGGATTGTTGAGGAAGCTCAGGACCATAACAATATAAAACAACAACAACAACAACAGGACAAAAAACTAGCTAATTAGACAAACCGCAGTATGCTATCCTGCTGATAAAGAAACAGCTTAGAGCAGCAAAATTCATCAGCTGCATGAATTTCACACTGCTGTAAGCTGTTCTCTTGGGCTTTTTCCCCCCCGCAGTGTTAATGTAGCTAACTGTTATCTATTAGATATAAAGAAAACTAATTAAACTAATCAGCTCGGAGCGCTGACGCTCAATTCATGCGCCAGTAATGAAGGAGACTGAAACTTTACTTTCAGTTTACCTACCGCAGTGAACGAGCTGGAGAATCCTCACGATAAAACTGACAGTTCAAACAGCAATAAATTATAAATGTTTGAATTTTCGGTGTCAGAGAAGCAACCAGCCCGACACCAGCACCAGCGCTGGTGTGTGTGTGTGTGTGTGTGTGTGTGTGTGTTCCAAGTTTCAAACACAGAGAGCTCGCGGCATTGCGTCACTGGAGATGTGACGTAACGAGCCGAGGTTCGGCCCATAAACACAGAGTTTCTCAAACCATGGAGGCCATTTTAACCAGGGGCATCTGATGTAACTCTGCTAGCAGTGCTTAATTCTTCAAAAATACATCATTGTAGGGTTTACTTTTGGCATCAACATCAGCTTTTTTTTTACAACAGAAGTGCAACAGAACCACACAGTAGTATGAAGAAGCAAGGATGGGGCTGAATTTTTTTCTAGCCCACACTGTAGATTCATGAAGGTTTTCAGTGACAGTCGTGTCAAGTGATAATACATAGTCATGGGTTAAACATAATCACTTGGGCTAAACATTTAATGTATCTATCCATTTTTTGTACCACTTTTCCTACACAGGGAGCTTATCCCAGGGGACACCCTGGACGGGGTGCCAATCTATAGCAGGGAACAATCACACACACTCCAGACAATTTAGAAATGCCATTTAGCCTACGTCGCATGTTTTCGGACTGGAGGAGGAAACCCCCGAATCACAGAGAGAACATGCAAATTCCAGGCAGAAGCCGGAATCAAACCCCCAACCCTGGAGGTGCGAGGCAAACGTACTAACCACTAAGCCCCCGTGCCACACAACATTAATTTATATTTAAATTCATTATTTTTGGATAAGTATGCTGGCCAGAAAGACAAAGCTAAACCCCCATATGACACCTAGGACCTGCAGGAAGGTTTAGCTGACACAGAAGCTGACACACTTTGCACAAACATGGTCTTCATGGAAGAGTCATCAGAAGGAAACCGTACCATTGGAGAAAAAAGGACACCTTGCGAACTGTTAGGTATAGGGGAGGACCTGTTATGTTTTGGGGTTTTGTTTGATTGAGATTGAGATTGGCTTGTACAACAGGACAATGATCCAAAACATACCACAAAATCCACCATGAAGTACATTATATGGCCAAAAGTATGTGCACATCTCACTATCACACCTGTATGTGCTTGTTGAGCCTGTTCCAGAATCATGGGTATTAATATGGAGTTGGCTTCTGTAACAACCTCCACTCTTCTGGGAAGGCTTTCCACTAGATTTTGCAACATGACAAATCGTGTTTTTGGGATACAAGCTACAAGAACATCAGTGAGGTCCGGCACTGATGTCGGACGAGAAGCCTGGGTGCTCAGTTGATCCTAAAGCTGTTCAGTGCAGTTGAGGTCAGGGCTCTGTGCAGGCCATTCGAATTCTACCATCTTTGGCAAACCATATCTCTATGGAGATTGCTTAGTGCAGAGGGTTACTTTGGGCAAGGCCCCTTAATTCCAGTGAAGGGAAATCTTAATTTTACTCCCCCCCCCCATGTTTAATAAGTTAAATATAAAGTATGTGTCCATTAGTTAAAGACGTTGGGCATTAATATTTGAAGAAAAATGTGGCCCATGGTGCCTCAACATTTGCATACAATTGTCTAACTGATTATATAATACTCAGATGGAAATTATGACTCAGCACTTTAAAGTAAAATATGTATTTGTCCCATTTCATCATCACAGATATTGGACCTAAAAAAACACACAAGAACCATTTACAAACTGCTGACTGATGTGATCAGGGTACACAAACAAGCTCAAAGGGTCTTGTCAAACAGAAGTATTGAGATAATAATGTGTCTATGTTGAGTCTGTGGAGACGTTGGTCAGATGTTCTCCAGATAGCAGTTTGTCCTTTGAATTTGTGTGCAATGTTTACATGCTATGTACAGCCGTGTCATTCAGATAACTGCTTACCCTGGGTTATTACCTAATGCAGCACAGTAGGGCACAAAGGTTTTTTTTGTAAAAAGGATAGCTGTGAAAAAAACTAGCCTTATTCATGGTGACAATATTATTTTTTTATTGGTAACATATTGATAACATCTTAATACATTTCCTTTAAGTTATATGGGAGAGAGAGAAAACACTGGAAGAACAGATAAGAAGAATCATAAGAAGAATCAAGAGAAACATGGGACTCAGTAAACTAATTTTATAATAATAATAATAATAATCATCATATATGTTTCACATAATCTCAATTTACGTTAAAGAGATTATATACAATATCCTCCAAAAATGAGACCTGAACGATACATTTTTGAAGGCTCAGTGTTGTAGGAATAATTTTTAAAAAACAAAAAAACAAAACAAAAAAAAATGACTATAACCAAAAGAGGGAAATTCTGGGGGAAAAAAAAAACACTACAAAGAGTTATTGGCTTGATGTTGTAAGAGCAGCAAGATAGCGCTGTATGTGAACCACAGGACTGATTCACTTCTGCTTCATTCACTCTCCTCAACACACACACACACAAACACACACAAACCCTGTTTTAGGCCATGAGGTTGCATCATTCCTTCCTTAAGACACTCATTCCTTAACGCTGCTTTATCTAAATTGGTTGCCTGTTTCAGGAGGTGAAATTGCAAGATCTGCAAATACCAAAAGTAGTAGTTTTGCTTAGCAGGTGAATTTCCTAAGGTCTACTGAGATATGTAAAGATATTGATGAACAGGATGAATGATTTTATACTGCCGCCTATGGGGAAATTCTCAAATAGGCATTGCATGTGATTGGGGTGGAAAATGTTTGAGTAATTTCCATCCTGCTTATCCTACACAGGGTTGCAGGGAGGCCTGGAGCCTATCCCAGGGAACTTGGGGCACAGGGCATGGGACAACCTGGATGGAGTGCCAGCCCAGGGAACAATCGCACCCACGTTCACACACTATGGACAGTTTGGAATGCTAGTACCTGGAGGAAACCTGCACACACAGGGCAGAGGCGGGATTCAAACCCTCAACCCTGGAGGTGTTTACTTCTTTATTATTATTAGCATTGTGGCATATTTATCCTTTACCTGAGTGTTCCTGAAATTGAACTCTTGTTCTCTTTATTAATTACATTTCTAAGAAAAAACATACTTTTTACTCCTTTTATTTTATTTAGACCTCGAAGGTCTCTTCTTCGCTCATCCAGCCAATGACTAAATGCTATATGTCAATGGAATGGACTCAGTTTAGCGATCATTTCAGTTTAGCGCATCCAGTCAAGTTCATAAACGGAGAACAAACTATCAAGCATCATGCCAATTTGTCACCTGTGCTGCAATTCTCATGTTATATAATATAGCTGTTAGTGCTATAGCTATCAGTGTGTGTGTCTGAATATGGCTAAGAGACCAGACTGTAGTTTTGAACTTGAGGATGAACCCCTCCGGCCCTACCTAAGGAAAACGTTTCAATATGCTGGAGTAAACAAAGACTAGTATATGATGAAAAATGAGGCATCTCCTCTGCCTCCCTAGAAGGCATGAAAGCATGCTGAGATAAGCGTTGCTAATTTTCTAACCTTAACTGGCAATATTTAACTACGTTAGCTTGTTTTCTTTGCTAATGCCAGGTTAGACTAGCATTGTTTGCAGTAGCTAACGTAATTGACTAGCAAGTCAAATTCTAGCTAATGGTAAAAGTTGGTTATTTGCATAATATTGTACTTCGGATTAATTCTTTACTAAACTACATAGCGTTAATTATGCATATGATGAGCAAACTTGGTGTTTTCAGGCNATTAGTAATAGAAGTGAGTTTTCATATGAAAACATGACATTACTTAATTTCATCAGTTAAAAACTTTTTTGTTTTACTTTTTAATACTTAAGTACATTTCAAAGTAGCAACGTTTTTTACTCGAGTACATTTTCGGCTGGATACTTCCACTTTCAAACAAGATTTTGACACTTTATAGAAAGTATAATTTCTCAGTACTTTTTCCACCCTTGGAATTGATCCATGCTGAAATCTTCCCAGGTCCCTCACCAGAGACACTAACATTATGCAAACTGACATGAAGAGGTTCAGATATTGAAAATTGTGAAACACTGAAACACTCGTTTCAAAGCTACCTCATGGCACACTTCACTCATGATTGCTCAACACTGCTCAGACAACACCAAAACCCTGTACAAAAGCATGCCATACAATCATCATGACACGGTTTACTGTGATAGTTAGAATTTATCATAATCATCATGTTCTAGAGACAAAAATAGTCATATACACTTACAAAACTCTGAAAATCGGTAGCTGTAGCATAATTCACCAGCATTCAGTAGAAAAGAAACCAAGAATCAAATGAAAAATAAAGTCACCAAAAAAATGATGCCAAAGTTCATGCAAGTTAATTGCCACCTACTGTATATTATGTTAGCACTACATAGCGGTTTTACGAGATATCTACTTCGCTAAAATTGAACTCCGTTATAGATCTCAAGGATTCCTTGCAATACTAAACACGCAGAAGAAAGAAAGAAAGAAAGAACAACACTACACTAGAATATGCTGACATGCTGCTTTGATTGCTTCGAAAAAAAAGGTCTCATACGGTTCACCATTTACAAAGAGGTCTTCTCTGAAGTGTTGTGTGGGGTTCAGAAACATACAACAAAACCAGAATCACATTTCAGAATAAAATGTAACAGAATAAAAGAGAAATAAATTGAAATAAAAAAAAAAATCAGCAGTCTTCCAGTGAATTTCCTTAACAGCGTGACAGTGAGATACCTTTAAAAAAATGCTATTTAAACTTAATAACAGCATTAAAAAAAATCAGTGCCATGCACGCACACACACTTGTGTATCCCTGATACCCATGCAGTGGCTTTTTCCCGTTCTTTTCATAATCTAGGAGAAAACAAATGGTGATTCTTTCCTCTGCATACTGTGGGGAAAGCACTTAAGCTTCCCATTCGTTTTTCTTCAACTAGTTTCACATTCAAGAAGTCAAAAGAAGACTGTTTATCCCCATATCAGTGAGGAACCCAAGAAATATCGCCCCATCACACACTTTCGAAAAAGACTGATGGAAAAAAAAAACTCTTACGCTCAAATAAATATAAAAAAAATGCAAAAACATTGTTAACACCCTGTATATGGGCAAATAAAACAAAATACTGAATGACTAGATTTTTATCAAAATTTTATATACTCTCTTTATCTTAACTGTTAACCTGATGATCTAAATCCATACTGTGCCTTAATAACTCTACATCTCTATAAAATCTTCCTCTACGATTGTCCCATACTGTTTAGGCAGGAAATACAACACACACAACTCGTCGCTCTTCCGATCATTTCAAATCGCATCAACATTTACTCTAACAGTGCAGTAAGGCTGTGCTTCCATCACCGGTCACAACCTCAGTTTCTTATAAACCGTTTTAAAGGGGGACTAAATAAACCTCCGCAAAACGACTTTCCCGGGAGCGTGCCTCGGCAGACCCAATAAAAATGCACGGATATCAGTTAAGACGTACACTGTGACTACAGACGATAATCACCTAGCTGCATGAATGCCAGACGCAGACGGTTAGCTTCTGTCTGAACGGCGTCGTCCTCTCTTGTTACTCTTGTTATGTATACAGTAATGCGTAGGCGCGCGTTTATACCCGCACCATGCTGCCGAAGTAAACTTCATTTGACTCAAAACAACAAAGAAAACCCCCACTAGATAAAACAACAAATCCTTGCTTCCAGGACAACTGTTCAAATCGATTTACATCAAGAATTTGACTATTTATACATTATTTCTGACTAAATAAACAATAGAACAACATCAATACTTAAAATTATAGAAGTAGTAATAATAAAAAGTAGTAGCCATTACAACAATCATAATAATGCTGATATAGTACTTCATTAACACGTGATCTATTAGAGTGAGGAGTGCCTGGGCACACAGGTCATAAGGCCAATGGAGACGAGAGTGAGGCAGGGAAAAGGGGACTGTGGGGGTAAAAGGCATTGCACAGGCTATAACACTGGACCTAGAGTCTGTGCTCACTCTCCTGGACTGATGTATGTATCATTCACTTGAATCTTGGCATAAGTGTTAGTGAGCAGTGGCATGTGTGTCGTGTGTGTGTGTGTTTGTGAACTGGTGCCAGTGTTGTGCTATGTATTGCAAAGATTCGGGTGGTGGGGAAGTGTGGCAGGATGCAATTGTGGAAGAGCAGTCCAGTAGGTGGAGACACAGGTATAGGTTTTGCATGCAGGCGTGGACAGCTGTGACCAGAACTGGAAGGCTGAAAGCTCCTGAGCTCTCCAATGCTGGAGTCTTCCTGCCGTCCCCGCCGATCCTCCCTCTCGTTCTTGTCCCAAGTGTCAAAACACACCCCGCTGCCGTCCCACTCTACAACATACACCCAAATGTCACAGAGCCATTCAAAACACATTATCAAGGATGGAACAGTAGGAAAAATGGATAACTGCAAATGAAGAAGAACTTAATTTGATTGAGCTCTGTCAGTAGCTTGGTCATGTGTCATTAATCAATAAATGAAAAATATATTGTTAGCAACTTGTTTTTATTGCTTACATATTTTATTTTTCTGACCCAACCAATGTAGCTAAACATTAGTGTTAACGATTTCAGATCTCCTAATCACAGTGTCACACCCTTAGACTTTATGCACTGAGCATACATGAACAGAAAGAGCAGGACACGGCATAAACAGTGCTACTAACTGGAACTATGTGTCCTAGGTGTGTGTTACCTTCACTGGAGTGGGGCGGCAGGAGCGCCCGAGCAGTGGAAGTGCACGTTCTGCCATTTGGAGTCACGGCGATGCCACACACGAGTCTCCTCTGACTGGCTGCTGCGTGGCCGTCCCTGGCCATCCACAAACTGAGTAAGGCGGATGTAGGCGATGCAGGCGGCATCCTCGCCGATCAGGTGCACGTGAGGGTTCAGGATGGTGGTGTGGATGGGCTTGCTGTTCTTAGACAGCACTGGAATAGAAGTGCAAGGGCTGTATGTCATGGCATCATGAACAATCATAGTACATTTTAATGTATGGATCATTGCAACAGGTTCTGTGCAACATGTTAAGTCTACCGTAGGACCCTAAAGAATTTTTTTATGTTTGTACCTCTTGGGTAACGATTAAAAGTTTTATGTAGAACCTAACAACAGAAGGTTTTACCATCAGATGCTGTGTGTATTGCTTAAATAGTTGTGCTTTATATCTACTACTTCACGAGGCCCGTGATAAGGAAACCGCAAGCAGCTGTTAAAGGAGTGACTGAATTCAACTGTAACAGCGACATGGTATTGTGCAAGGCTCTCAGGGGTGTGCTGGAGTGGGGCTGCCTGAGCACCAGTGTTTGACTGCCATGGCTGAAAGACTCTTGTAACAACTCCCCACAGTCAAGCAACTTCCACAATAGGTACCAACAAGAGCCCAATTTATACACCAGCATGCACAAACCCCTTCCAGTCGCTGTAATGACTCCACAGGGAGCATCAAAGATGAAAAAGACTGTAAGTAAGTTCTTGGTCTACTCCTGGATGGGTTTTTCCATTGCTCTCTCACTAGCACTGTTAACCAGATACATTTAGTCAACCAGTACTGGTTGCAACTATGACTTCTACTATGTCATTTAGAAGAACATTTAAGACTGTCCCCATCTTCACTGCCTTTTTTTCAGATTTGCCTGCTGGGACAGCTGCTTCTGCCTTCCACACTGCTCAGTCTACATCCCAGGACACACTCTGCCATCTCGATTGATGGCTCCCAGCTGCTGGCTATCTGACATTCTCTAGTCTGAAAGAGCAGTGTTTTACAGCACTGAGCAAAAATGGAGGAATTCCAACTTGAGATTCTGATATGTATCAGGCACTGCTGGCCTCATTTACTCTTCTGTTGCTAACACCAAGACTGTCTTCTTTCATTATAAGATCACCACATGTACCTTCTCTTCCTTGCATAACCCCCTCCTCCCCAGAAGATCACTGATATTCAGGCATCCATCGCTCAAACAGCCAAGGAGGAACAAACACACTCAGAATGTGAGTCTAACTTTGCACATGTTCAGTCCACTGCATTCTCCTGAGATTGATGTCCTTACAGGCAATGAAGCTTTACACAATGCCCTATGTCTTCTGTCCTCATCCTCCATGACTGTCTGCTTGCCTTTGAAACTATGAATCACCACATCCTTATTTCCACTTATGCCGATTTGGGAACAAGGAGTTGCAATATGAACTGCTTCTTGTTGTACCTACAGGATCAATTCTGACCACTCTTGGACTTGTACAAACTAGCACATAGATCCATGGAGACATAGTTTGCCAAGATTGGTGTGGAAGACCTCAAGTGGCCTGCACAGAGCCCTGATCTCGACAGCACTGAACACCTTTGAGATAAATTGGGATGATGGCTGTGCACCAGGCCTTCTCACCTAACATTATTGCCCAACTTCTTGCACTCTTGTGGCTGAATGGGCACAAATCCCCATAGCCATGTTCTAAATTCTAGTGGAAAGCCTTCTCAGAAGAGTGAAGGCTGATACAGCAGCACCTCAATATTAATGCCATGCTTTATAACGAGATGTTCAATACTCAGATGACTACATGTAAATGTTTACAGCATAATGCCTGTTCTCTCAAACTCAAATTACCTTAACTGTTTATCCTTTACCTGACTTCCTGCCTATTACTTGTCAATATTAACACTCATCTGTGTCCATGTCTGTGTGTTTGTGAAATTCCTTAACAAGTAATTTCCTCAATGCGCTATGTCTTATCCAGGTGTTTGGGTTTTTTTTATTACATAATAAGTGAATGGATATTGGTGCAACCACATTTAGGAAATGTATTACTTGTGTTAGTTTTTGTTTAAGATTAATTGTATACTGTCTCATTTTGTAAATCTTTGGTTAAAAATGTCTGTTAAATAAATTAACTTAGATGCCCAATCCCAAAAATGCCCAAAGACATCACTGGCTTCAACCAAAGTTGAACTTTGGTGTGTTTGTTCCTCCTTTGGTGTGTTTGTTCCTCCTTGGCTAAAAGAGCGATGGATGCCTGAATATCAGTGATCTTCTGGGGAGGAGGGGGTTACGCAAGGAAGAGAAGGTACATGTGGTGATCTTATAATGAAAGCAGACAGACTTGGTGTTAGCAACAGAAGAGTAAAGGAGGCCAGCAGTGCCTGATACATATCAGAATCTCAAGTTGGAATTCCTCCATTTTGACAAAGATGCACCAGTTTTTTGATTACTGATGAAATAAAGCTCTTGTTACTGTACTGACACTTTCAGATTCTACAACAGTGAGAAAACATGAGAATGTCTGAGTTAGCCTGACATAGTCCTTTCTTGGACACCGCTAAATCTTTACAAGGTAAAGATGCAAAAATTCACAGGATCATGAGTAGCGAGATAGCGATATGTGTATGTTATAACTTTGAAGATCATGCTAGCTGACTTACAGTTCTCAAAGTAGAATCGATGGAAGTCCATGCCCTCTACTAGGTTACCCAAGGCCTCAGGTTCAAAAGAAGTCAGTCCAGGGTCGCAGATCTTCCTGTTACAAAAATGCATCACTTATACATTACTGTTACCAGTCGACCAGTGGTGATAGCTATTTCTGCACATAGTCACAGTATGACTCAGTGTTCCATGATCAGGTCTGAGCTCAGGACATACTTTCAATAAGTTGTATCTAATACTGCAGGCTAATTTTAGCACACTAGGAGGCAGTGACTCACGCGTAGGCCTCGAAGTCCCCATTGTTCACAGCCTCAATTAGCTGCTCTGTGATCTTAATGATCTCCTGTTTGCGTGCTGGACGGGGAACACAAAAACACAGCACTCATGGTCACACAGGACAAATATTAAAACACATAAATGTATATGTGTGTGTGTGTGTATGTGTGTGATGTGGAATAACATTCAGAATGCACATCAGGAACACTTAGTATGTGCTCAATAGGCTCATAAGCAGTATGTATTTTTATTTTCCAGAGACAATGTACAGTGGGTATAAAAAGTCTACATACCCCTGTTAAAATGTCAGGCTTCTGTGATGTAAAAAAAAATAGACCAATTTAAATAATTTCAGAACTTTTCCCACTTTTATGGA
>CM074961.1:5316143-5336433 GCA_037577455.1 Pangasius macronema
TGATGCTGTGGAAGCTCTCTGTGGACCATGGCTTTTGCTGTAAGATGCGACTAAGAAAATGTCAGGAAAAGCCTGCTGGAGCAGCTGAACTTTATTTGGGGTTAACCAGAGGCACTTTAAATGATGGCAGGTGTGTACTGACTCCTGTTTAACATGAGTTTGAATGTGATTGCTTAATTCTGAACACTGCCACATCCCCAGTTATAAGAGGGTGTGCACACTTATACAACCACATTATTTTGCTTTTTCATTTTTTTTTTTCAGGTTATAGGTCACATTAGAGGTGGAAAAAGTTCTGAAATGATTTATCTTGGTGTCATTTTTTTTCACCAGAAACCTGGCATTTTAACAGGGGTGTGTAGACTTTTTATATCCACCGTATGTTGGAAATTGTACCAAAAAAGGAAAAGCATTGGTACAGTATCTTGGGTATCTTTCTCAGAAACCTTTCAGAATATTATAAGCAGAGAAACAGTTGCACAGAAACTATTTTTTAAAAATATAAGCCTTGTTTTAATAGGGCAGTAAAATAAAAATAATGAAGCTCTTGCAAGAGCTCTTGAAACTCCACTTCCTATTCTTATAAAGCTTGGTACATAACATAGTTGCTGCAACCCTTCCAATGAACAGCCACAGAAACAGTAAATTGTAGACCCGTGCACTCACCTGACTGCATCTCCTGCAGAACACTTGATCCAGGTATTCATTCCTTGCCTCACACCACTATCTTCTACTCATATTTGTGTATGTGCAGTACGCACAAAAATCTGTGTGTCACTCCAGAACTTCTATGGAAATTCAAATTCCACAAACCCCTGTACTATAACATGAATGCCTCTTTTTGTGATAGTCTTCATCCATGAACACAGTGCATTCTCTCTCTCTCTCTCTCCCTTTCTTGTTCTGGGTTTTACTTCCCTTTTTAAGAGTATGAAGCTGCAAGAGCTCAGTGTGCTATTCCTGTCTCTTGCTCAGATAAAGCTTAGGCCTTTAGTCCTCCTTCCCTCTCTCTATCTCCCTCCCTCCTTTTGTAATTTCCTGTTCTGCAACAGAGAGCTTAGTGGTCGGGTTTCTTGACAAATCTTACTCTTTCTTCATCTATAGCTGGCACCAGAAGGGGCGGGGCGGATGCTGCAGCAGCCTTTAAACTCTACTTCATCAATGCCAAAAAAATCAAAGGTAGCCAAGACCAAATGCACTCCCTGCATTTAACCCTGCAAGCACTTCCAGCTATAGGAATACCACTCTAGACATTTACGAAGGAGCTGAGGTCTTATCTAGGAGGGTCCACCACTTTGGAAGGTCACTGAAAAAGCCTGAGTGCAATGAAAAAATGAGACAGAGAGGAGAAGGACTGGAGAAATTCGAGTTTGGAGTTTGCAAGGGCGGTATATAAGGCAGCTACAAAACACTGAAGTGGATGAACAGGTGGAATTGGACACACACAGTAGAAAAACCAAGAAAAAAAGAAAACAAAGGAGATAGGCTTGGCTCAGGGTTGCTGATCAGAAGGTTGTGCATTAAAATCCCAGCTCAGCCAGGATGCCACTGTTGAGCAGTGGGCGGACATGGAGGGAGTGAGTAGTGGAAGAGGAAGAAATATGTCCAGGCAGAAGGGAAAAGGACAGCAGACATGCTTCGGAAATTTCATCACATGCTGGTCAAGGGATCCTCATGCAGTTAAAAGGGCCAAAACACAGGCAGCACAAGCACAGTTGGACCATCGTTGGGAGGGTGCAGAAATGCCAAGTAAAATGGAAGAGCTCTCAGTGTGGCTGGTTAACATACTAACCTTCTGGCCTGCTGGCAGGCTTAGAATATAGCACAAGTGTTCCTCCAACATTATGACTCAGTGGAAAACTCTAATCTAGCCCTCATTAAAGTATTCAGGAGCCTTATACTGCTGAAGCTAAAGTGTTATTACACGCTAAGCTGCCTAAGATTACCTAGATCCATCACAGCAAATCTGATCCAGTGACATTTCAGTAGGGTGACATGATTAAAATGTCTGAAAATACACTATTTCTGAAGTTCAGAAAGGTCTTGTTACTTCACCAAGCCAAACTAAAGTGTAAATGCAGTGAAACTTACAGAAGACAGCAGGGCTTTTAGACGACTGGCTGCGCTCTGAGACAGCCTTAAGTGAGCTGCTGTCTATGCTTTTTCCTACTGAGTGGCAGGCAAATAAAGTGAGGACAGACAGAAAAAAAGGCAGCACTGATAAAAACGACACTGGAGTACAGTCTAATTGCAGATGGAGATGGGACTCAGACATTTAACAAAAACGACAGCAGGCTAGTTTTGAGGTCACGCAAGTCATGCCACAGAAATGCTGGTCTGCATAAACAACCCCATTCTACCTCTTCTGATGACTAAACACTTATGTACTTGAATATCTGTATCCAGGTTTAAACCTGAAATGGGTGTGGCATACACGAGAAGTTTTTTTTTCCCCTAAATATGATGTCCAGTTTAGTTTTTTCATTAATGGCAGCACTGGTAGGATGGTGTGGGAATTCTAGCTCCGACAGTTCCTCAACCTCAGCTATATCACTCCAGTTCATAACTGTTCTCAACTAGAGAGTGTTTTTTAATCATGCTCACACAGTTATGCCTGAAATATACAGACAAATTTAGTTGGTTCTGTTTCTCAAAATATAAACCACTATTAGCCTAATTTAAATCACCATGACCCTGACCGGGCAGTTACTAAGCATCAATGAGTGAAAGCTGTAATGAGCTTCATAACTAACCGATGGCTCATGCCACCATGAAACCTCCTGCTTGCATGACTTTTGGTGGAATCCCAGTTCTGACGCATACCTCTTGTCTCAACCATGCTGGCACGCTTTTCAGAAAGCAAAACGAACAGTCCCCCTCATAGTCCTCATATTCGTATCTATCTAATTGTATTTGTTTAGAACACGATATCTGTTCATTACGAATACCGTGTTCGTATTCAGTTACGTCCACAGTGCACATATATGAACACGTATGCCTGCTCCTACACTGATTTCACTCACAACCTTTTTCTTAGGCTTGTTTCCAAAATTGAAAATATTACATTCAAGGTGACCTTGTAGTGTTCCTGACTGTCCCTCCCTGGAGAGCAGTGTTCAGAGAGGAGACAGTGGATTAGCTAACTTTCTGATTAAAACTGGATAATAGCCAATAGATTTGATACATTCTGCACTTTGTGGTTCAGGACAAAACATCCAACTGTCATGTGCTGTAATGTAAAGGCTCGTGACATTATATAGCTTTATATGAGCTAATTTAAATGGGGAATTTGTTATACACACAGGCCATTGAGTGTGTTCTAGTTTCATATACTAGTCGCAAAACGTAATTTGTCCTCGCCTATATTTAGGTTCATTAAAGAAGATTGAAAATCACAAGATTCAAGCAAGTACCAAGGCCACTACAAAGCAAAACCTGCAGGGGTGCAAGTCTGTATGAGTATCACTTTGTTGTTGCTGCACTCCTTCAAGTTTGATTCCCTTATTATATAATACCGTGAACAGAAAACCACAAGTATCTAGGCAAAACATTTTGTGAATTAGCTAGCTAATTTCTAATTTAGGTGCACTCCTATATTTTTACTGTTCTTACCATTACAAATATCATGATCAGTGTACTATGTAAATAATTGCTGAAACAAAGTGATCAAAGCAAAAACCACAGGCCTGTGCTAGACTCCTTGTGTTGTGTTTATATCCCATCTGTCAGTCATGTTACTGACATACTCCCACAGCCNTCACAAAATACTTTCCAAGGTGAAGAAACCTGCTGAGGATGGTCATGAGATATTTCAGTTCAGAGTTCAGAGTTCGGGTGAAAAGATAAAGCCTACCTTTAACATCCTCATCCTCGATTGTGGTGTTGCTGCTGTCTGAGGACTCCTACAGGACAGACACACATCACTGATTACCATCTGCTCTGTCCATTCAGAAACACAATCACCCCCCCCACACACACACAACTCAAAACATGTGACAACCAGTTTAGCACAAGTAATGCTGCTGTACAAATAAAATGAGGACCATCATCACCACGAATGGAACTACATACAGTCGGCTTCGGGTGAACGCACGAGAACACTGCAAACACTGACAGTGATGACAGTAGCAGCTGGAATTCAGCGACAGAAGTATTGCTTTATTAAGTGAAGACAGTTATGACAGTTATCCCCAATCTAAATAAGCTCACGATACATTTGAAAGCTTATTCCCCAGCTGGCCATCTGGTGAGGCTTTAAATAAACGATCTCGCTGTTCTGAAACACTTTCCCCAGATGGCAGCAGAGAACACACAGCTGTTTATTTCCTCCCCTACCACCCCACCTCAGTGTACCTACCCACACACACACACAACACACCATGCGCTCTTAATAGCTCGCATTAATCTTTGACACTTACAGCATACTGATGCTTTTGAGCATCCCAAACCCCAAGCTGGTATCATTAACTGAAATTTCCTGTGTGTTGCTTATCTGCCTAATGCACACACAGCGTAGAGGATGGACGACACACACACACACACACGCACACACACACACTGGCTATCAGGCTGAGGCAGGCGAGTCGGAGCACAGAGAAACGGAAACACTCCAACAACCACACTGCCCCTGAAGAGAGCAGTGGCCATATGGATGGAGGCCAGAGAGAGTGACGTGGACTGTGAATATTTATGTAGCAGTTAGTGCACTTGATTTGAGTGCTAGTAAAGAAATAGCTGATGGTAAGTGGAAAAAGTTGGAAAATTTGGACTCAGAGGCAAACAGATGGACAGATTTATTTAAAAAAAAATGCTGTGTATTGTAAACCATGTCTATCATTAAAGCTAACATGAGTTAGAAGAACAAGTTTAACCAAAAATGAAATCAGCCATGACACATTTGCTGTCTGTTCTCTGCTTCTTAAGTTGTCCACTCAGTCTAATGATGCTAACAAGCACAGGGGCTTGCAGAATATTTACCCTCCTTTGACCTTTTCCACGTTTCGCAGTGTTACATCCTAATATAGTAATTATTTCTAAAAAAAATTAAAAATCTAAAAGTTGGAATTGCATAAGTTTTCACCCCCAGTTGATGTGAAGGCCAAGTCAAGATCGAGACTGCAAAACATCAAATCCGTTTCGGGGCCAAGCTTTTTCTTCAACTAGTTGGCTTCACTAATGATTAGGTTATGTTTACTAGAAGAAGGAATTGCTTCTTGTCAAACTTTACGCATGCGAATAGAAAACATGAGCATTATTTGTGCAAACCCTTGGTTGAGACCAAGACCATATCTAGTGAGACTGAGACAAGTCTACGTACAAATGCCACTAAATTTAAAAAGAAAACGTCTCGAAACCGGTTCAAGGCCCTTCCAAACAAGTCCAAATGCTTTGAAGCAAGTTAGTGATGATTTTGATATGCTGTTTGCACAAGGCTACATTGACTAAAAGCACTACATTACCTTTGTACGTCCAAAGAAGCAAACAGACACCAAACATATCTTGGCAATTTGGATACATAAGAAATTCTGTGAAATTTAATTTCACAGAAGCAACGAATTACAATAAATTAAAGCAGCTTGCAACTGTATTTTTAATTGAAGAGATAACTTATAATTATATCTGTTCGTATCTGAGAACAAGGATGATAAAACACTTTCCTATTCCACGGAATGAACAACTGGCGTCAGAGACAACAAAGATGAGAGTGAGATAGAGATAAGGGTTTAAAACCAAAAAGTAAAGTTGGATGGAAAGGGCATGGGGAAGGATGTACCTTGATCCCATCCACTGGGTTATGGATAACAGTGGTCTGAGCCTCCTACAGAGAGAGAGCGAGAAGGAAAGGCAAAGGATGGCGAGACCAAGAGAAACAGAGACAGAGAGAAAAGGGAAGAGGAGAAAGAGCAAAAAAAAAAACCCCGAAGTGTAGGTGAGAGATGGAGAGAGTAAAAATAACAGGTGTTAGCAGAGATAAAACAGTGAGAGAACATAGAGGAATAGAAGAGCAGTCCGAGTTAGTGTGAGAGAACGTAAACGTAATGAATGGAGGTTATTAATTGGACGTGATTGCGCTGGTTTATAATAGAAGAGAGTTAAAGGTTTAAAGCAGAAGAACTAAAGCCAGTCTGAAAAAAAAAGACGTTTCTAATAAACTCTAGCCTATAAGCACAAGATTGAGTGGCACGACGAGATATGAGAGATAAGTACATCATGAATATCAGCGTTACAGCCTTTATTACATCAACACTTTGGAGAGCAAACTGTAAAGCATGTTATCCAATATCCATAACTCCAACAAATCCCTAGAATAGGACTAAATTGTTCATTTACTATGTATTTTTATTCTGATATAATAATTTTAGAAATAGAGTTTGTGCTTTTCTATAACAGTACAGCTCAATTTCTATATTCAGAGTTATTTCACAGAGACTTGTATGGCCAATAGCAAACTAATAAAAACATACTTTTAATTAACAAAGAAAAACGTAATCATTGATATTATTACTCCTTTATTTAACATTAATGGAAGGAGTCTCCAGTGTCAGCACTTTGTTACAGTCAGAGGTTTTTCCACCACATGAAAGTCTTCAGGACAGAAGACGTTGTGCGTTGTGGTTTACATGTAACAAGCTGTTTATAGCTGCTGTAACATAAGTGATAACAAGAACTAAGCTATTTCATTGGATATTGGATGTTCCACAACATTCAGAGTAACTATAAATGGACAAAACATATGACATCTCATCCTTTAAGAACTAAAAATGTAATAAATTAAAACTGCTGTGGTATAAGAGGAATAAAACATTTTAGGGCATCCTGTTACAGGAAACTCGTTGTTGATTATTTTCCTATTTGGGGACACCCCATTGTATTTTATTCCTTACATATAAAAAAATTAAAAACCTTCTCACATACTAATCCAGATATCTACTGTTTATTCAGCTTGTACTGTTAGAAGCTTTTACAGGTACTACCTTAAAATTCAAGTCCAAATGCATATCATTAGTTGGCACACCGAAGCACAAGAACATCATTGTTGGCATTGATATCACATACAAAAACATCACAAATACATCAACATATGTATATATGGAGATAAACATTAATGTCAACGTGATGAAGGGGGGTTAACTCTGGCTATCTTGATAAGGAATCCTGGAGAACACAAAAACTTTGTCGTTCTTCTTCATGCAAAAACCACCACACGTTGCAGACCCAAAGGTGTTGTTAAAGTGTTCGTATCAAAACTATAAAGAAACGTTAGATGAAATGAAAAGGGTCTGAGGAGAAATGTTTGGATATACTGTGCTACTTTCTGAGAGACATACTGTATAGTGTCATATAGAGACAGGGGAAGGGACCGATGAGGAGAGACAGGAGGAACAGACCAGATGAAGAAAAAACAAACAAACAAACAAACAAACAAACAAAAAAAAACGGGTCTCCCTAACACTCTCCTTTTCTCTCTTTATTCCTCCATTTATGGTCTCGTCCTCTCCCCTACAAGGGAAATCCACTGGTGACTATGCTGTTTTTCGTGCTGTTTGACTGTGGCTGTGCAGAAAACACAACAGTGTTATTAAAAAAGGGCTGATGCAGGGAGGGAGAGAGAGAGAGAGAGAGAGAGAGAGAGAGAGAGAGATGACAGACTTGGGACCGCCCCATGCTTACAGTTTCAAAATCGTATCTGATTGTACTATAGACTGGAAAACACAACCTAACATGGCTGATTATCGCTCTGTAATAAAACTCATAAGGCTCACACTAGGTATGCATCGATACCATTTTTTTCAGACTGAGAATAAGTACATGTTCTTTGGTATTCATTGATACTGAAATGATCGATACTACTTAGTATTAAGCAGTCAGGGGCATTATGGAACATAGCTCTGTTTTGGTTGGTTGCTGCTGTTTTCTGCGGGCAATAGAGCAATACACTTGTGCCGAGTTTTTAATAGGGTGGGTGAGGGTGGCCAACCTGTGTGCGCAGAGCAGTATAGGCGAGCTTGATCATTAAAATGAGCGCGAGGTGCCGTGAACCGCACCGTGACTTGAAAGCAAAGCGTAGACGCTGGAGAGTGAGGGGGGAGAGGAAAGCGTGTGTGTCTCAGTGCTCAGTGCTCGCAGAAAGGAACTTCTCACGTTCTCACAGTGTCTTTGGATGCTCTTTTCCCTGCTCCAGGCTCACGAACACCTTTATGTGCACAGAATTCACATCATTTTTTAATGAACGTGCTCGCTGGTACTGCTCTACATGCTCTGCCCTCATGCTCGCTATTAAAGATAGATCAATTTACGGTAATCTACAAAAATAGTCCCATAAGTCTTTCTACGACATCATGGAGGTTGTGTCATATTCTAGCATACCAGTATGAGTATCGATGCATCCCTACTGAGACCTGAGTTAAGACAATGGCTATGTTTACATGCACTATCTTAGGATGCTCCAATTCTGGCTATTATCATTTCTGATGATGCTTTAAAAATGAAACCCTATTTAAATAATTGTTACTTGATCAAAATACTAAAGGCTTTATGAAGACAGATTTTTTTTTTTAATTCATTTGTGTCAAATGACTGCAATGCATTTAACAACATGCTACTACTACTAACTGATGCTTAAGTACCTCTTGTAAGATTAGAACATTCTGTGCATGTAAACATCGTTAGAGAGTTTTGTCCTTTGGCCCAATGAATATGCATACCCAGTAAAATCATTCAACTGAATTAATCCATGGAATGATCATCTGAATCAATCCACACATTTATCACAACACAAACTTGAAATGTAAAATCCGTCCAGAAAGAAAGGGAATCTCTGTAGAGTAGTTCGGGGTTGGACTATGTGTTCAGCGTAAACATCAGAATTGAAATGAAAAATCTTTTTAAGCCACACAGACAGCTGGTTAAACACAAAGAGCGAAAAACAAGACACTCGACAGCGTAATGTCACAGTAAACAGGCTGTGCTCTAAAAACTGATACACACATGAACACAGAGGCGTAGGGTTCATTTCAACTTTGAAATACACACACACACACACACACACACACACACACACACACACACACACACACACACACACAACTCATTGTACGAATACATTTTTAAGATTGTAGATGCAGTGTATATATATATGAAACATCTAACTTCCCTTATAATTATTCACAATTATACTTCAATTAATTATAACTCAGCATCATGGTAATGTTACATCGGCCTTTTAGGGCTGTTTAGGGCTCTAAAAAATACAAGATTTCAAGAATAAAACTGCTTATTCTACTTTGAAGAGATCCTGTTCAGCGAAGAAGACATGTCATTATGGTTACAGGCATTATAGCTTAGCACATGATGAGAGCTGATTCCGGGCTTGTCACAAATGTTCCAAGTCCACACTTTGGCGATGTAGGCAAAGTCAAAATGTCTCTTGTGGATGTGCATAAATTTTTTAAAAAATGGCCATTTGGGCCACAGTGTCAGTTTATTGATCAGTTGAACGCACAGTTCAACTAACACTACAACAGGTTCATTTACTCTGATTAGAAATTAAACAGTGACTGTGCGAATGTTTATGAAGCTAGCTAGCTGTGATAGATACAGCTAACAAACGACTGAATGAGAATTTCCTTTTTAATCCAGATTAAGCCTAGATCTTGCAGTAACGTTCTCATATGTATGCATCTTACCACCTTCTATAGCCTTGTCAGGAATGATTAGCCGCTGCCACAGTAGATGTGGCTGAGTGAAAAAGTTGTGACAGAAGCTATAGTTCCCTATGAATTTAAATAGTAGTAGTCTTGGTATTTCTAAAATGTCATTTTCACAAATCTAGCAACTACCGGCAATCAAACCAGTATATTTAAGGCCATCACCTACTAATGTTTCTACAGCATTGCTAACCAAAAATTGACAGGCGCTCCTCCAAGGATAGAAAACAATGAATGAATAAATCAGTTGTTGAATGAAAAATGGGAAATGATAAAAAATGGGAAATGATAAACAGATGAAATAAGATCCTCACCATGTACTGAACGGTGGAGCTGGATTTCCGTTTCTGGTGCGATTGAGAGGGTAATGGCAGGACAACGGATGGCAGGATGTACACAGAGAGAACGGAACAGTGAGTGTGAACATGAACACTGTGGATGGACTTAATGCACATGACTTTTTTTTTGACACAATTTATGGGTGGACGATAAAAGGATGAAGAACACAGGGAAAAGGAATAAGCGTCTAGAAAACTGTAATTCAAAAAAAGCAACATCTGGTGGCAACGCAAGCTCTACTGTATTGTTATTTTCCTTATACGTCGTTGATGTGACCCTTTTCCTCCCAATGATCTACACAGTGTGTTTTGTATGCTAATATGAAACCAAGCTTGGCTAATTTGCTAGCTAGCTACACATAGCTTACATATCTCCTCCTGCTAGCACTCCCCTCAACATCTACACACCCTAATAAACACTTTCTTTAGAGGAAAACACTGAGTACTATACCATTATTTAAAAAGCTTTATTAAATGAACTGTGGCCTTTCATACACTAGAAACTAAAGCTAAATTTGTAATTAATTTGCAACCATTTGGACAATACTGAACTGAAATAGCTCTTAATTACACTGTATTGAATTTCTGATTGCTTTAAATCTTTCATACACTGGATTATTGATTATGTATTGTCTACGAAGGATGGTTTATTTGGACAGCTGGCAAAAGTACTGAGAAATTATACTTAAGTGAAAGAATCAATAATGTGTTAAAACTTTAATTAAAAGTGGAAGTATCCAGCCAAAAAAAGTTGCTACTTTTAAATACACTGAATTAAAAACAAAATATTTTAACTGAGGAATTTAAATTGCAGTACAAAGGTAAACTTTTCGTTGACTATCTACTATAAACAAGATTTCGTTGATACGATAAAACTGACTTTTGTAGACTGACTCTTCATAAGCTTGCTTGTTATATGTATCAATAATGCTGTGAAGTTTGCTGATGAATTCATCAGAAGTAAAATATCCTGTAAATAACCAATATTTATCAATAGCTAGAATTTGACTTGTAGCCTAGCCAGTTTATGCTAGCTACTAGAACTGATGCTAGTCTAGCCTAGCATTAGCAAAGAAATCAGGCTGACTTAGTTAAATATATCCAGATATATTTCAATAATACTCAAGTAAAGTATAAATACGTCAAAATAATACTTAAATATAGTAACAAAGTACAAATACTCAACTGTTTTCTACCTCTGTATATTAGTTTGAATATTGGTATGGGTGATTTTTTTTTCCCTCCATGTCTATTATGATTTCAGGACAATATCCTGACTACAAATTAACGTTTCCTTGTGGCTAAGTTACGTATGAGGCATGAGGCCCATCTACTCGCGATCTATAGAAATTCGACCTCTTCTATGTCAATGTGCGGTGCAACATTTATGATACAATGCTCAGTGAAAAAGATAAAGCCATATACTAATAAAGCACAAAGTAAAAGAGCAGGGGGAAAAAAAAAAGCAAGAAATCCCACAATGTCAGAATGAAGAAGTGTGGCAAGCCAGTTACTAAGCAATGAGTGAGGCACAGCAGAGATGTCTATTTCTGTCTCTTAGCTCCCAGGGTTCAGACCACCAGCTATTCCTGGAGCAGGAGCTGCATTTCACACTGTGGTGGCCGCACCTTCTCCTGCCTATCATTACACAGCAGTGCATACACTTAAATCTCACAAGGACTGAGATGGAGCAAGAACACTGAATGATTACAGCATGCTGAAGGTGTAGTGATGGGAGATGAGGGAGGTGAAGTGGACAAGGGAAGGCTAAAGAAAGCTAACAGGGAGCTCCTCTGGAAAAAAATGAATAATTCTAAAGACACACATATTTCTTAAACTGTTTCATTTCTGGTCCCTGTATATTGAACTGATTGTGCAACCCAAAATACAAGCTATTAGTCTCTCATTGCTTCTTTTCTTCATTTTTAAATGGGAATGGCAAATAGGCAACATGGCTTTTAATGGCTTTGCATGCTGCATGTGTAGGTGCTTGGTGAGAAAGGGTTTCAGCAGGGTATTCTTAGACATGCCCCAGCTCGAGGATTTTTTTCCCCCTATTTTTCTCCCCAATTTGGTCTGACATGTGCCTAACATATGCTTCCTCCAAGATACATGAATTCAGCCAACTGCATCTGTTCAAACTGCTGCTCATGCTGAGTCACAGAGCAGCGTAATACACTCAGAGCAAAGCGCTATCTATCCTCTTCTGCATACATGAGGTCACAGATGCCCATGATTGGCCAGTGTCACTGTGATTGGCAGGGGAGAGAGCGCATGCCATCCCTCCCACCCACAAATGGCTGTAGTATCACTGGGATTCGAACTTGTGATCTCCTGACAATATGGCGAACGCTTTTCTGTTCCTCCAGAAAGCCCAATGGATATGTTATTGATGGTGACTCTAGATAAGGATGTCTGCCAAACGCTGTACTGTATATAAAGCTTGTACTGAGAAAGCTTTGTATTGTTTTTGTATATATCTGAACATTTTGTACAGTAAACTAATATTGCCTGTTGAAGAGGTTGTGTATGCAATAATGTGCTGCCAATGCCTTTAATGCCTTTATAATTATACAGCCAATGAAGAAGTGGTGTATGAAGTATGAAGCTGCCGTCCTCTTGCTCTGCCTCTTGCACCACCTATTTAAACCGCCTATGCTTGTGGTGAGAATGCAAGCAGGAAGAAGAAAAATGAGAATGCAGGGCGAGACAGCACGGTTGGTCTGTAGGCGGAAAGCTCAGCTGAATGAGATACGGCTACGATTAGGCAGCCAAAGGGGTAAGAGAGAGAGAGAGAGAGAGAGAGAGAGTGAGAGGAAGACAGAGAAAGAAGGAGGCAAGAAGAAGGAGAGAGAGGTAGGTAGGTAGGTAGATGGGTAGGGAGGTAGAGATAAAAAGACAGAAAGGTAAAGACAGAGAGGGAGAGTGGGCAAAGCATACCAGATCTGTGAAGCAGGGTATAAAAAATCTGAAAATGTGAGATCTCGCTGGCATCCGAGTTCAGAACATCTCAGCTATTTGGAGCTTCACATTGCAGAAATAAGCCATGAGATCACTGCACGATTTTCCCCATTTGCATTTCATCTTCAGCATGCTACTAGATTATGTAAGGTATGATTAATACTCAGAGTGAGGAATGCAAGACTGGAGAGGATTATTTCACAGATTATTCGCCATCCAATCACTCATGGAGAGCAGAGAAGAGGTTCATTTCTAATTCTGTAGCACAGGCTGATGTGAAAGCCTGAATCACTTAAAGGGGATTATGTGCTATCACACCAAATGAAGCCTCACACAGTGCATCATACTGTGTCCACATCTGCTCATATTTTATTCCTATATCTAAAAAAAATGCTATAACGCTAGCCATTTTAAACCATTAGATATACAGGTGTATGTACACTCTTAGTTCCTTAGAGCAGTTCCACAGAAGAACCATTGTTGGTTGCCTAAAGAACCTTTTTCGTCCATGATTTTGTCTAAAAACTAAACCTAATAATAATCTAAACCTTTCCACATAATGGTAACATTTACAGAGGTAACATTAACAAATAAACTGCGAAAAGATCCAACAATCAAAAGGTTCTTTACAAGACCAAAGAATGTCATTAATGGCACCTTTAATTAATGGCTCCCGTTAAGGGTCACCACAGTGGATCACTGGTCCCAATATTTGATTTGGCACAGCTTTTACGTTGGATGCCCTTCCTGATCCAACCCTCCCCAACTTTACCCAGGCTTGGGACTGGCACTGGGAGTGCACTGTCTTGTGCAGGGGTTGGTTCCCTGACTGGGAATTCAACCCGGGTCGTGGCGGAGAGAACGCCGTGGCCCAACCACTAGTCCTCCAGGGATCCCAATTAAGTGTGTAGAACATATTATAATATATTTATTACCACCCAATGAACTAGTAAAATAGTAAAATATGCTCCTTATATCATTTTTTTTAACAAATAATCTAAATAGAAAAATGTGACTGCTGCAATATGCTAATATTCATATATTTAAAAATAGATTTCCAAACTCATATGAGTTTAGTAAGTTAAATAAATGTCTGAAATCTTCTAGTATTCTTGAGCGTATTAATAGTTACTAGTTATGCAGACAG
Source organism: Pangasius macronema (assembly GCA_037577455.1). Lineage (NCBI taxonomy): Eukaryota > Metazoa > Chordata > Actinopteri > Siluriformes > Pangasiidae > Pangasius > Pangasius macronema. The sequence continues at coordinate 5,330,297 of CM074961.1, forward strand.
CAAAACTGTGCACTTTTCTGAGGCATCTGAATGAGGTCAAAAACAAGGTCAAACTGAATCATAAACAGTCTGAGACTTCATCAACCTGACAAGTGGCACCCAACCTAGCCCGAGCATTCTTCTGTCTAATCAGACAGAGACAGACACACAGACAGTAGTGAGACAAAACAAACAAACCAAAAAAAAAACATACAAACACTGCTGACAAAAACATAAAGACTGACAAGCAGACTCTAACTCAAAACTGTCCAACCCCCTCCTGTACAGGAACTGATTGTCTTTAGAGAAGGAAAGGGACACTAGCCTGTTAGACTGAAAAAGGCTTGGGGATAAAGAAAAGGAATGCAGAGAAAGAGAGAAAGATGTGTACAGTAGTGGCAGTAGTCAAATCGACCTTACCTTGACATCAGCCTTCTTGTTGAGCAGGCTCTTGGCTGCTGCAGATGGAGAAAGAGAGAGGGAAAACATGGGTATGCAGAAGACAGAGTCGTAGTCACCATAACCAGAGTCACAGCATGTATGTAATGCTTTCACGACCAAAATGCTAGGCAATATCTCTCCTCAGAGAGGATTAACCGGCTTTTAAAATGCTATGTGGGGCAAGCGGAGCAAATCAAGGGCGAACGTATGTAGAGTGATAGGGTTACAACATACCGAAGGCAAAAATCCCTGTAACAGGTACATTACGAGCGGAAAGGGAGCATTGCCTCCCTGAACCAAGGGCATGCACAATGCGGGACGTGCATCGTGCACATGCAGGAATGTGCACACACCCATTCACTCAATCACTCAGTCACTCATACACACACACACATACACACACACACAGTGTGAAAGCAGGGAGTAGGTGGATCACGTTGGCTCCATTTATACCTGGCATTAAAATCTGTATCTGGATACCTTATCAGGATTGGAAAAATGCATACTAATTGGCAATGATGAGAACAGGATCAGATCAGTAGTCTGCCTCATACTGTGACCAGATCTCAGGCAAGTATAAACTATAGATATACATATTAGAGGCCTAGACAGACAACACTCTAGTAAATACTGTATGTCCCACAGACATACCCTGACGTTTATCAATTTTTAAAGGGCCTTTTCTGTAAGTTCCCTACATCACATATTTGCAGGAGTCAGCGAGTAGTAGTGTAGTTGCTACCCAAACTTTAGGCTAAATTCTACCAGGCATGAGAGTCCTATTCTTCGTTCAGATAGTGAACCATAGTTGCCGTTTATTTGTCCTAGAGTGTACTTCCGGTGATATTTTAAGCTGTTTCTTTGATTCCACTGCAGTCTGTAGGTTTTTCTCCAGCACTTCTCCTAAACAGTGTACATTTGATCATTGTTGTTATTCTAGTCGAAATAAAGTTACCCTGCAAAAGTTAGTTTCCGCAGCGGAGATTAATGGCTGACTAACTTAGCTGACTTAACTCGAGTAACGCTGACAATAAATGCACAAGCTAACATCAGTACATAAGTTACTCTTGTAATCAAAATGAAGATCTACATAAAACTGGAGTTCTGTACAACTTTGCATTTTCAGGGTTTTTCTATTTTTTTGTGAATAAGTTTGTAATGACTCATCCAATTAGTCCAAAGAATCCTACAAACCCCTTAATCCCTCACAAAGAGGCAGAAGCAGCAATTCTGGCCTACAATGATAATATCAAGCAGTGATCACAAAGATCACAGAAACACAAGATGCACCCAGAGAGACTGACAGTTTAGTTGAAAAATTTAATAAAACCCTTAAAACATTTATTTGCTGATACAAATGACTCAAGCGTCTAATACTTTCATTTTGGGAAATGCCCAAAACCTGCACAGAGTGATAAAGGCAAGCTGGGTGGACAATTCAGTATATATCCTGGACCTCAGAGCAAAAGTCATGCACTTATTGCTCCAGACTTTAATAATAGAAAATTACTCACAACAGTTGTCACTGGGAGACAAAGTCTTCGTACTATTTTCCAGGTCCAGCTCAAAATTACTCATCAAGTGGCAAGGACCCTTTGAGGTCAAATGGCAAGTCTGGGAGGTCAACTATACTGTTATGCAAATGAACAGCAGATTTACCATATCAACCACCCTAAAATGGAGTGAGACACTGCCTGTTGCTATGGTGTGTTTTATTCCATATTTAGTTACTCTTGCCTCAAAGAACACCACCACATGGTTATGCACAGGCTACTGTATAGGTTGATGGAAGACGAGAGAAAAGTGCTTCAGAAAGAACTCTGTAAAATGCTGTTAACTGAAGTCATATAGTCACTGGAACTTATATAATACACTGGAAGCTGTAATTTGCTGTAACAAACTCAGTCTTTGGGCAGACAGGGTATTACTATCTAAGACAACCCCCATGAAAAAGTAAGTACAGGCTGTACAAGAAAAATCATCTGTTGTGGTCCTACATCTTCTTTATTTGAATTTAGCTTAGTTTAGTTGGTTGAATGGCAGCTGGCTGATTTTCTGCACAGATTTGCATATTGAGTGGGAGAAATGTGATCCGATCACAAAGCAGACAAGAATACACACGAATTAAGACTCATTATCCAGATAATTATATCCAGATACACATTGCACGTTAATGCATGGTGTAGATGGGGCTGTATAGTGTAGGCTCATAAAGTCTTCATAAAATATATCCCTGGTAGTCAAATATAACAAAAACACCTTTGTCGAGCATGAATGTAATTTTATAATAGCTGAGGAACAACTAAATGAAATGATCTTGCTGAGAATGATTTCTTCACTGCCATTGCAGTGGGATAAAGAGAAAGCCACCATTCCCTATGTATCTAAGCCTTGTTCTTATTGAGACAGAGAGAGGGCGAGAGTTAAAGAAAGAAGAACAAAAAGAGAGTGAGAGAGACAGAGAGAGAGAGAGAGAGACTCCTTACCTTGGCACAGATTTTAGAGGCAGAGAAAGCAAGACAGGAAGGGAGAGATTATAAGAGAATGGATTAAGTGTGAGAGATAATAAAAGGTTCGCTCTGAAGACCTTTGGTCGTTGAAAGAGGGCAGGGGGTTCAAATGCACGTGGACTAGGGAAAGAATTCTAAACAGTGTGAATTTGCATATATACTAATCCAAACTATAACTTATACACTACGCTCCTTAAAGGAATACTTTAACCAAAAATGCTAAAACAGGTAGCAAGGCGTGATGGCTAACGGAGACCAGCTATCAGGATCTCATTTTGCTTGCACTAATGATGTTAGCAGCGTTAGCTTTTTTGGGTATTCCTTTAGGAAAGCACAAGAAGTCTTTTCTAGTCACATCCTTTCAAGTCCAGATCCTCTTGTCATGCCTTACTGGTACCTGGAGGTAACAAATTTAATATCTTGCCCGAATAAATATCTGACCCACAAATAAACACACAGTGACAAATACGTTGCACATAGAATTCAACAAAAGCTAGAGAGGAAAGAAAGTCAGTCAGAGCTGAGAGCAAAAGAGAGAGCACCTAATCCTTGGTGCTACAGCAAGTTGAATAGAATATAACAGACACACATGGCTTTACACAGAGCACAAGGCAAATACAAAACAGCAATAATATAACCATATGGAAAAATTCAATCAATAGATTCTAAGACTAATAAACAAATTTACTCATATACAGTCAGGCTTGTAAATATTTGACCATTGGCAAAGTTATTGTTAATTTGAGTATATTTACATCCAAATTGGGTGGTCTAGGAATTACAGCACTTTTTATATGTGCTCCCTCCCACCACCCCCATCCCCGATTTTAAGGGACCAAAACTAATTGGACAAGCTAACAATCACAAATTAAATTGTCATTTTAATACTTGGTTGCAAATCCTTTGCAGTGAATGACTGCCTGAAGTCTGGAACCCATAGATATCACCAGACGCTTGGTTCTTCCCTGGTGAGGCTCTGACAGGCCTTTGCTATAGCTGTCTTCAGTTCTTCCTTGTTCTTGGGGTGTTTTACCTTCAGTTTTGCCTTCAGCAAATGAAATGCATGTTCAACTGGATTCAGGTCATATGACTGACTTGGCCATTGCAGAACATTCCACTGATTTGCCTTAAAAATGCATTGGGTTGCTTTCATAGTAGGCTTCAGGTCATTGTCCATCTGCACTGTGAAGGCAGTCCAATGAGTTTTGAAGGATTTGGCTGAATCTGAGCAGATGATATAGCCATATACACTTCAGAATTCATCCTCAATAAATATAAAGGAACCAGTAATACACAATACAGCAGCAATACACACCCACATCATTTGAGGGGCTATGCTTTGGACTATGAGCAGTTCCTTCCCTCTTCTCTTTCCATCATTCTGGTGCAAGTTGATCTTTGTCTCATCTGTCCATAGGATGTTGTTCCAGAACTGTATTGTAAATCTTTAGGCAAACTCTAATCTGGTCTTTCTGCTTTTGAGACTTGTGGTAAACCCTCTGTAGTCTTCTCCTGATTGCTGACTTTGACACAGAGGACACCTACCTCCTGGAACTATTGTGAAGGGGTTTCTGTTCACCAGGGGTTTCTGTTCACCAATTCTTCTGTCATCTACCACATTTGTTTTCCATGGTCTTCCTGGCCTTTTGGTATTCCTGAGCTCACCAGCATGTTCTTTCTTTTTATGAATGTAGCAAATACTTGATTTGGGCACACGTAATGTTTTAGCTATCTCTCTGATAGGGTTGTTTTGACTTTTCAGCCTAATGATGGCTTGCTTCATTGGCAGTGACAGCTGTTTGGGCTTCATATTGAGAGCAACAGATATTACCAATATGCTGTGGTAATCAGCTAAAATAACAACTTTGTCAATGTCTAAATGTTTATTGACTGTATACATCTATCATGTGTAATAATATAAATGTAATTAATATCCAGTCTGGCACATTTTGAACTGTATAATGTTATCGTCACACATGGTGTCACTTATTAAAACTGTAGTTGCAGAACCTCAAAACTTCAAAAAAGGTAAAGGAAACTTAACCGAGTGTAAAGCACACAACTGATCGTAAACCATGTGGCATTATGTACTGCTACCCTCACATTGAACCCCCTCTCCTTAATGCAAAGATTAAAGTCTTCTCGTTCATGCAACATGATCTGAGCCACCTCCTTCTGCACCACAAATGCATGCATGCGACCCCGTGCAGCATTCAGCAAACCAGGCACAGGAGCACTGGCAGGAAAAAAAGAGACCTATCAAAAGAGAAGTGACAGGGAACCAGAGAGATTGTGAGACACAAAGAGAGAGAGAGAAAGAAAAAGTGAGGGGGTGGAGAATGAGGGCAGAGAGAAGGAGAGGGAAAGAGAGAGAGAAAGAGAGAGAGCTAAAGGACAGTGACGAAAGGGATGGTGGTGATGAGTTGTGATGGAGCATGCTGACTACTGACAGGACACATTACGGAACAAGAAGATAAGGAAAGAGAGTGACAGTATGCATTGTGTGGTGACGAGGACGAGGAATGAAAATGGGACAGAGACAAGAGTGGGGGGTGTGGAGAGATACAGGCTATGTTTACATGCTGCCTAATAAACCATTAATATTCCAAATAATAGCTACCTTGATGTAAAAGGTAGAACAGAGTTAAGCGATTGCGTCAAATATATAGTTCTGAAAACTACAGACTTGCCATCGGCATCTCTCCTCTCCTCTCCTCTCCTCTCCTCTCCTCTCAATAATCGCTGATTAATTCAGTTAGGTCTGTTCTCTTTCTCCACCGTTTTCTTCCTAATATTTTTCTATTGGCCCATTCCCACTCTCCAGCCAGCTCTCCCCTGTCATACGACATCTTTTCGAACTGCTGCTTATGCTGTGTCCCTGGGCATTGGAATGCACTCGGATGACCTTTTGCAAGCAGACACCACAGCAAACTTAGAAGGAATTCTCAGTAAAACATTTCTACATAAATTTGGTAAAATACTGCATATTTATGCTTTGTTAAAGTAGAGTTGTCAATGTGTATCATCTGGAAAAATTTTGTTCAAAACCTGATTGCTCACCGTTTTTGGCTGCTGACACTACTGGCCTATTTTTTGAGTAATCTAGTCATTTCTTCGATGTATTCAGCAACTTCTTCTTCTTCTTCTTCTTCTTTGGGCTTTTCCCTTCAGGGATCGCCACAGCAATCATCGCTCTCCACCTATCCC
>CM074961.1:5336497-5354655 GCA_037577455.1 Pangasius macronema
CTCTTCCTCAGTGCCACTGTCTCTAAACCATACAGCATGGCCGCTCTCACCACTGTCTCGTTCACCTTCCCCTTGATACTTGCCGATATTTTCCTATCACACAGAACTCCCGACGTATTCAGCAACAAAAAAAAACAAAAAACGTTGATGCCGATGAGATCATTTATAATTAGGAATAGGAGCTAATTCATTAATTTGGATTGCCAAGAATCTTCATGTAAACACAACCATAAAGTAACAGCACGAAAACAGATGGAAACGGTGAAAAACGGTGGCAACAAGACAAAAAAGGTAGAAATGCGGGAAGTGAAACACAAGTTGATGAAGTATATCAAAAATAACTGCACGCCATTCCAACTGCTCAGCCACACGCTACAGTTCACAGTGCAGGTGTCAATATAAGACAGCTGTGATCAGGACATGCTAAAGGCTCCATGCTGAACTGTGGCCTCTGAAACACCAAAGAAAGAGAAAGAGGAAAGAGAAGTGTGGAGGAAGAGAGAAGTAGGCTCCTCTGAGGAAGGCTACCTTGTTCCACCAGGCCGGCGGCGGTGCCGGCTGCGGCGGCGGCAGCCACCGCCGAGACCGCGGCCGGAGCTGTGGTCTGCCGGCCCACTGCCAGAGACGCACGCACACCCACCGTAAACACACCGCACAGTGAGTGTGAGAGACAATGCAAGAGGAAGGAAAGAAGATCTCCGTGTTAACTTGCAGTCTGAACTGCGTTAGACACTCATCAGAAACACATGATGATTTCAAGGCACTCCTCCTAGGAGAGATTTCTGGTGCTTAGTAACAGTAAATCCTATCACAGTGAGACAAAAAAAGGATTCATTTTCTTGTCAGGGTTTTGACTACAGCGTATCAGACCCAAATGGTACAATGCATTTCAATTTCAATACATCTACTGCATTGCTACTCAAGATGGAGATGTACAATGTAGTAATATTACAGTATACTGCATTAGATATTCAATATAATTGAATTAAGACAGAAAAAAAAGGGATAGACCAGACAGATTTTTCCGAATAGCAACAACTCACATGTTGAGAAGTGAACGCTCATTTCTGAGATTCATTCACACTGATCAATGTAAAGGCAGCCATTTTGGTTTCATCCAAACTACTGGACAGTTTCTCTTTAATGCGTTTTGATCCCTGGACTAGATCTCTTTAATCTCTTGCACGTTTTGAAATGAATGATTTTAGACCATGGCGTTCAAAAGAAAAATGTAAAAATATCTAAATATAAATTTGCCCTATGATCCATTAGCGAGTTATTCCTACTACTAAGAATGTCTATGGAATTGATTTGAAAGTGAAATCTAATTGTAGGTCATCGTGAAACTGTCATTATACGCTACACTGTAATTTGACTGAGTGGATGTTGCGGCAGAATAATTAACCACAATTCTTTACAACATATTCACTGAAATCCCACCCACTTTCTATATCTGCACCTTTTTCCACCTGCAAGATCTTTTTGGCATCATGATCATGAAAATAGGGCATGGTGGACACTTCCTGTAGACACAAATACTGATTTTGTTTACTTCTCACCAAGCAAATGTTGCAAAAAAAATGTTTTCAAAATGGTGAACTTCCCTTTTAAGGTTGAGCGTGTGTACATATGTATGTTCGTGTATGTGTGTGTGTGTGTGTGTGTGTACATGTGCATGTGTGCATGTGTGTGAGTGATGCTTGGACACTCCTCCACCTCCACTCCCGCTGACACACCCCGCAGGATGAGGTAATTACAGTAATGAGAGCACAGAGAGCGGGGAATGGAGAGAACGAAGAGGGAAGGAGAGAGAGAGGGGGAGAGAGAGAGAGAGAGAGAGAGAGAGAGAGCTCATCCAAAAGCTTCCTTAGAACAAAAACTGTCGCTGCCGCCCACCAACCTGCTGTTTGAAGTGTGAGTGTTTGAAATGTGTGATTGTGTGTGTGTGTGTGTTGCAGGAGTGTGTGAGAGAGCAGATGCTTCATTAGAGCAGACATAAATCACATGTTATTATAAACGCCAGTTACTGAACACATTCTGGTACAGAGGCACACGCCCAAAAACCCTCCTTCCCTACACAACCGGTTTACCAGACTCGACGTACGAGCCTACTAAACATCTCGGACACGCACGCACAAGAAAAGGAAGCAAATCTTTTTTATGACGCTGCTTTGACTTTGGTTCTATTTCTATATCTTTGGTACACGGCTGTCCATCAAGCTAGTGCGTCACGTATCCGTCAGGAACCCTAAAGGCGGAGTTTTCATGGTATTTCTTTTGTGCTTTCAGATACATTCTCCCAGTGGAGTTCATGCTTCAGGATTAATGTTCACTTACCAGAGAAGTTGCGTGAAACCAGCATGGTGGTGAGAATGGCTCCCTGAAAAGAAACAGTTCGCAGAGGAGTAAGTTACAGAACCATGACAATGCGAAAAAAAAAAACTTCTGCACTCAGCGCTTTTCCATTGACGCAGTACTGGCGCCTTATGACAAACAAATCATTCTGCACATTTCCACTGCAAAACCTGATCGTTCCAAGGTTGAAGATGGCATCATTTCGTCACCATAACAGCTTTAGCATCTCGTTTTCAATCATACATTCAATTGCAACTGCTTTTGCTATGGGCACGTGAACAGATATTACACTCTCAGTCCAGGTGGTTGTACTCATGAGAACATTGTTGCTAGGCAACTGGGAAATACTGTCACCAAGCTTATAACTGAGGCTAACAATTTAGCTAGCTAGGTAGGGCGGAATTGCAGTGGAAGCAAGACAGATCCATTGGAAAATTCAACATTTCCCTTAGATGTGTTGAAAATATACCGAGAAATGGCTCCAAATGACTAAAATTTCCATGGGCTCTGTCACATAAAATAATAACAATAATAAAATTAATAATAATAATAATATTTTTGAAGTGGTGAATACCATAAGAGTGGGCTGTTCCTGTGAATTGAATGCAACTGAATTTTCCAGATTGACTCCATTGACTTAACAAGACAACAATAAATAACTTTTCGCAGCCAACAAGTCTGACAATCTGATAATGTGCTTTCATTTTTAGAGTTTCAGAGTTAAGGCTGGGTTATAAGCGCTGGCGAGGTGAGCTTACAGTTTAGTACTGGTCACTTTATCTTTAACCAAAGTTCTTAGTTTACTAGTGATAAGCAGACATTTATGATACAAGGTTTAAGAAAATTGGTGGAATATAAATTGAGTTAGAGCTGACCCATAACCCCTAACCCTAATGAAGGAGCACATTAAACACACTTATACAGCCTGAAACACACTCCACCCCTTGGACCTTTGGCTCGACTTTGCCCAGTTCTGCCTAGGTAGAAGATGGTGGATCAGGTCCGACTCTACCCCGTGGACTTTGGCGATGGGTGCTTGTCCAGAGTGGCTGATGTTAGCATCTAGTTAGCTAGCAACAACAGCTAATGCAGCATCTAAGGATTTCCTAAATTTATTATTTTCATGGCTGCCTTTAAAATAAGCTATATAAATCATTTCATGGGGGTGAAGATCATTATTAATAATAATTAATTCATATTAAATATTGTGGATCAATCTGGATCAATGGTCCTATTCGACTTTGGATGATAAAATTTTAGAAGTAAAGTACAGTATTTTGACCCGCACAGGTTCACTACTAAACTTCCACGGCTCTCAGGCAGGTTTTTCAGAAAAGCTTGGCTGTTTCTCTGAACATCGGCATCTCCTGCGCCAGGATTTTGTCAACGGAAAAGGGGAAATCGAGGCGGACAGACAGTCAGACCTTGAGTTTTCTCCTGGCGTTGAACTTCTTCAGGCACTCTACTGTCTCTTGTCTGTGCATCATGGAGGCCACGGTCGAGCGTTGCTGTGAAAGAGGGACATGGAATTACTCAAACGAGATAAGCTGTATTTTAATTACACAAAACATTCGTAATGTCTCTGTGACGCACACACTGGAAATCATCTGATACCTCTGATATATTAGTGTGTCAATTACTGATCATCCAATAGACCATTAACCATAAAAAAACAGTGTCCTTCGGAAATATTGGCACCCTTCATAAAAATGAGCAGTATGTTTTAAGCTCAAACGTACAGGGATATTGTATAGTTTTAGTTCAAGTGCTTCTTCCTAAACACAACATGTTTTTTAAGTGTTCTACAAAACCTTGGTTTCAAAATTACTAGCATGTGATCTTTTGCGATCTGTGCGCTCTTCCTCTTTCTTTAACCATTTCTGTTTTGAGATATGAGCTATGTTTGGCTACGTATTAAACTCCTGGCATATGCAAAATCTGACAATCACAAAAATCGTCTAAACTGTGTAATTCTGAAACTGTGATCTTTCCCCTCGTCGCTATGTGACAAATTTCTACCCGCAGCTTTTCTAAAACATCAGAGTGAACATTTTGTTCTGATCCATGCAGTACATAGTTGTTTTGACTGAAATATAAGGACTCAAAAAAAAACCTAACAGTGCTATTATCAACTCCATCAGTACTTTTACAATGATCAAGCATTTCTTCCTGCTCATCTGTTTGTGTCTGTGATGATGACGTGAATGTGTGTGCTTGCATAACCATAGACACTTACGCAGACCCATGGGTGTTTAAGAGCTTCCTGTGCAGTGATCCTCTTGGCCGGGTTGATGGTGAGCATCTGGTTAATGAGGTTCTTGGCTTCAGGGGTGACTGTGTCCCACTCTGGAGAAGGAAACTGCAGGACAGCAGACACACAAATGTGCAAGATTGATGGGTGTTGAAGTGGAGGATACAAGTAAATGGCATGTAATAATGTCCGGCACCTACATCATAGGCTCCAGCTTTGATCTGCTGGTACAGTTTGTGCTGGTCCTCATCCCAGAAAGGAGGGTAGCCCACGAGCAGAATGTACAAGATAACACCTGTATAGACATTTTACAGCAAAAAAAGTATTATTTATAGAGTTACATAAAATTCCTTGCTTACAAAAGCAAAAGTCTTTTTTTATATAGTTCCAATATTACCAGTTTGGACTAGTGCCATGGACTCTGAACAGATGAGATACATCTATTTTAAATTTTAACTTACAATAAAACTTAATTCTCTCTCCAATCATCTTTAATCATTCTGTTGTTGTCTTTTTTTTTTAATCAAGCCATGTTGTCAGTTCCCTAATCAGATTGGAGGAGAGGCAAAGTGAAATAAAGAATGTATTAGAAAAAAAAAAAAAAACATGAAAACTTTCCACCTTCTGAACTAATGTCTTTAGCCCTGTAACTAGTCCCAATCCAGTGAGCTTCCTTCAGCTAATAAATGTACATAAATAGAACTGGATGAAAAGCAAGAGAGGATATGCTACACAAGCCACACTGGTTCATGATTATTTTTTTTCTTAAAAGAGTCGCTGATCTATTTTTTTTAACTGTATTTTTTTCCAGAAGTTTTTCGGCTCTGCTACAGTTATTTTTCAAGTATTCCATTTGGGCTGCTGAAATGCTTTGCTGAGTCCGCGGTCCACCAGGGGACAACCCCTTTTTATTACCTGGGTGTTGTTGTGACCTTTCAGAGCATAGATACAAGCCAGTAACAGATAAGCTTTCTCCAGCGCTTTCTACAGATTTGGTGTGTCTAGGAGACAGACATGGCAAAAAGGACATCTGACTCACCACAAGCCCAAATGTCCACGGGTTTTCCATAAGCCTCTTTCCTTAGCACTTCAGGAGACAGGTAACCTGGTGTACCTGCGAATCCTGCACAGTGAGATATAAATATGGTTTGTTAAAAAAAAAAAAAAAAGATGACAATCCCAAGATAGAGACACCATTCAGATACGGCTAGTTTCAATACAGGCTACATACCAAACCAGGCCTGCTGGTCCCCTTGCACTTCAATGGCCAGACCGAAATCAGCTAACTTCACCGCTGCATTCTTGCATTTGCTGGCCAGGAGCAGGTTCTCTGGCTAAACAGGGACACCAGAGACTCAGATCACTGTAATAAAGAGTAACTTATCCATTCTACCTAATCACAAATCACATACACACACTGAAGGACCACTAAATAGCTGTCCCAGTCAACATATATACAACTCAGCAATGCATTAGTAACATATCAGGATTATTATTATTAATATACACAGCTGCATTAGTAAAGCCTTATTTTGCAGTTTGCAATTAAAAAAAAATTAATAAATGTCTCTTAGAGACTTGGAGATGGCTTGTGGTCACACTGCGCTGTGGGGGTCAGAGATCCAGCAGAACGGACCACATCAGGCCACGTCGTCGGTCTGCGTTTACACTTCACCTCGCTGCTGAGTTCAGAGGCTGCCTGTGGCTGTGAGCTCTGCCACCTTACTCCCACTCACATACTGATGAACACGCAACGGCTCAGACCCTTACAGCCATGCACACATAGACACACTTATGCATAATGGCACATAGTTTTGCAGACATGGTGTAAGCTACTACACGTATGCACACACAGATTTTACAGTNAAGAAGAAAAAAAATGAAAGTCTGAACATTGAACAAGTGCACCATGTGGGACAAGTGGTAATCTGAGATTTAACAGTGGTGGATTCAGCTCAACTGGCCTCCCAACTGGCCTCGTTTGCCGTCATGAATAGTAAAACGTGCCCAGATCGCTGTAGTTTCGTGCCACCTGTTCGTTAGTGCAACGATGTACACAAGGCTTACACCACATAGCATCGGATGTTGGTATCTGAGCATTTTTCTCAACCAAGAAGAGTAGGAGGAAGAACAATCGAAAACCCAATATCCCATATATGTGGCTATCCAGCTGCCAAGGTAGGCTGATGACTGGAACTCGGTGACGTACATGCCCATGAGTGCACGATGTGTCATGAATTATTTTATTGTTTTACCAGAAAATGATAAACCATGAAATTAAAATGAGATTATAATTTAATTTTTTGGCAATTTACAGGTGCCTATAACTGAAAAAAACAAACATGCACAAAAGATTTCTTTGGCGCTTTAATAGACGTAATATAGAATATAGGTATAGAAAGAAGATGAAGTCTAACTTCCATTGTTTGTTACGAAATCTGACAGTAATTTATCAGAAATGTTGAGCTGATATACAAGGTACCATGTCTGATAGACTAACTAGGATATCTGCTATGTACATTTACCCACAATGCTATGTAGGTAATGGTGTGCGTTGGAGTGCATGACAGTGTCAGGTGTAAAAAATCTCAAAATCTGTGTGACTTAAAAGAAGAGATGACAGCGTCCCTGCTAGCAGGTTTCATTATGATTCATAGTGATAGCTGTGAAAGCCTCTGTAACAGTAATCTGACTTTTTTGTTTCCTTTCAGAAACAACAGATAACATTGACTGAAACTCAAATTTATCAGCTATAGGCTTCAAAACTTACTGGTACAAAGGTGACATATTTCCAGTAACATACATGTACATGATTATGTGTGTGTGTGTGTGTGTGTGTTTGCAATGCTGCGGCCTCTCACTGTGTGCCTGGTACAGTGCTAAGTAGGTTAAGTTCCTTCCGCTCTGGTGGAAGCTGGTCTGGGTGAGAAAGTGGGTTAGAAAGCAGAGGAGAAGAACAGTGTGGGTGTTGGAGAGCGATTCCAGTTCTCTCCTGCTCCTCGCTGTCCAACTGCTGCTCCCAGAAGAAAGGAGAGCAGGGGAGGAGAACATGTAATGCCACAGCTATCTCCAATCACAGCTGCTATTCAGGGAAATAAGACGTGAACCACAATGACTGTTCAATGTCACGTTCGGGGAGCACGTTGGGGAATAGAAATGTGGAGCACAGTCTGGGAGGTTAAAAGACCTTAATATTCAGTCTTGAAACCTTTCATGGTCATGATCTCATTCTTAAAGATATCATAATGTGCTTAAGTCCCACACTGAACTGGTTTAATCAAGGACCCCAGAACAGTTTTTATATCACACAGACTGACTTATTAAACCATTTATATTCAGTTTCTGCTAAATCCCATCTCAGGATTAATGAATAAGCATAAGCTTGTTGCTCACTAAACCACGTTGCTCCAGATATCTTCCCTTTAAAATGTGCCAGTGCTGCACTTCTGAAAAGTACACACTTCTGTAAGGAGACATTTATTTAATAATTATGGAAGGAGTATATAGTATCATTTTCCACCACTGGAAAGTCTTCAGGATAGAGGACTTTGCTCATCCCGGTTTCTCAATAACACAAAAAGCTGCATTTTTAACTTCAAGAGAGACAAATGAGAGGCTGCATCAACATAAGTGATAACCGGAACTAACTTGTCCCACAAACATTTCACAACAATAAATGTAAAATATAAACAGTTAAAAAGCTTCATATGTCTTCCATCAATATATTAAAATTGTAATCATTTGCAAACAGTGGCATAAAAGAAATAAAACACTTTGAGATGTGCTGTCATAGGAAAACTCTGCTTCATGTTGAGTCGCATCACACCACCATCACACCACTAAAGCATTTAAATGCTATCATGCTATCAGTACAATTATTTGTATATTTGATATACACTCACTGTCCACTTTAGTATGAACACCTGTATATCTACTCATTCAAGCAATTATCCAATTAGCAGCAGAGTAGTGCATAAAATCATGCAGATACAAATAAAGAGCTTCAGCTGATGTTCATGTCACACATCAGAATGGGGAATAATGTGATCCCAGTGACGTTGACCATGGCATGGTCATTGGTGCCAGATGGGCTGGTTTGAGTATTTCAGAAACTGCGAGCTGTACTGCTGAAACGTCACCTGGTCTGATGAATCTGGATTTCTGCTGCAACATGGAGATGGTAGGTTGAGAATTTCATGTTAACAGCAAGTCATCTCAGACTGGTTCTATGACCAAGACAACAGTGGTGGCTCGTCCGTAGGGGAAAGGACGTATATATGTTATATATAAATGTTGTTATTTGACAGATAGCATTTTTAGATATTGAAAATGTCTAGATTCATCTAGACTGGGAGCTCACTGCCCCATTAAGAGCCATAGAGTTTTATTATTATGCCTAGTAGTCAAAAATTGGAAATGCAACAAGTGCTAATAGAGAACCATTGGGGCAAGAATCACGCTGCCCCATGGTCGCTCTGTGAACATTTTACGCCAAAGTTTTAAAATGGCCGTTAAGGTCTAGCTTTCTAGCAAATAATCGGAATTAAATCTAATAAATTTCTGCAAACAAAGGCACCAAGTGCAGGCAGTGGGTCTATAATGCACAGAAACATTTCTATTGTAAGATGAATAGCAAAGATTGGGAGAGGGCAAGGGAGAATATGGAGTGGACAGTCCTGTTGTACAATATGGACTGATGTCTGTACATCAGAACTGCATGTGCACCGTGTTGATCTTGTTTCCCCACAGGCTACTAGCCTGTATGCTGGATGATTGTGTGTTATCAACTCTCAACTGCCTGTTATGGGGTTCTTCTTAAAATTCACTGGATGGTCTATACCATAAGACAAATGGGATAGCCTCTCAACTTACTTTTGTTTGAGGTTATGTTGTTATTAATCGGTGTCCAAAATCTAAATCAAAATAATCATGAGCCGCATGGCTATAAGTTCAGCGTGCTTCACTGGCCTCCTCAGTCACCAGATCTGAATCCAATAGCTTGGATTGGATTCCAATATGATTTGCAATGTAGCTGAATGGGAGAATTGTAGTGGATCATAATCTCAAAGGGTTGTTTCTGATACCTTGTGGAATCCATGTCATGAAAAACTGAGGCTATTCTGAGAGCAAAGTGGATCATACCCAGTATTAATATGATGTTCCTAATAATGTGACCAGTGACTGTATATCTAAATAACATCAGTACCAGCACAAAAAAAACAACAATATTTAAACAGAGACAAGGAAAATTATTATAGATAATAAATCATTTTTACTTTATGCTGGAAGCAAGCATATTCACTCATGCAAACTCATGACAGCAAAATCACAATTCATCAAAATCATAATACATTTTATAAAAGAACTAATGGTACAAAGTAGTGATAATTCCTACGTATCATCTGCCATGACATATACATACTGTATATACATCAGCAATATTATCTTCATGAACTGTTCATCGGTACATACAGAGCGGAGGGACACGAACGCAGACGAGTGCAAGCATGCAACCGCGGCAAGGTGGAGGAAAGAGCCGTCACTCACCTTGAGATCTCGGTGCACCACGCCCATTTGGTGGCAGTGAAGCACCGCCTCCAGGATCTGCTGGATGCAATGACTGCATGCAAACACCAGGGGGCGTGTGTTAGTTGGAGCAGTGCTACATTCTCTCGTGCACAGGCACAGGCAGGGAATGGAATCCTACAGCTGTGTGTTAACAAACTCTTGTCTTATGCATCACACATACACACTTTTCATTTTTAAAAGAAAATGTAATCTATTTACTAAGATGAAAGTCCCTGAGCAAAAGGGGGAGGTTGTGTTTCTGAAAGGTGTGCTTCAAAAAAAAAAAAAAAAAAAAAAAAAGGAAGGAGAAAGAGCGCACAAAGCAGATTTGATATCTGCCCAGACTCACAGACCAGACTACAAACACAATATCACTACATTTCTATATAACTGAATATTTATAAAGTGATGAGGTGAAATCTTATCGCATCAGACAGCTCCAAGGAGTCTAAAGTTTAACTTTAAAACGTTAATATCTATCTTTAATACCTAGCTGTTGCTAAATATACACTTTGTATTCATCACGGTAGTTTGAATTGTGACAGCTAGCTATAAGCATTCAGCTAGTTTGTATGATCAGAGTTATTTTGCCGGCTCACATGAGAGATGAGCATTATACATGTTTCTGTAATCTGTCTGTTACTACGTACACTTTGTATTTATCACAGTAGTTTGTATCGTGATAGCTAGTTATGAGCATTGAGCTAATTTATATCATCAGAGCTATCATGCTAGCTAACATGACAGATTAGCAATAAAGCTGTTAGCTAGCCTTTTTAGCTAGATAACGTTTTCCAATTTACCATCAGTAAATAAAACCAGTGTGTGGGTGTGAATCTTTCTTGTACTTTCATACTTTCTGTAAATTTAATTTACAGAGTTTGTAATTTTTGTATTTTAACTTGAGTGAAGAATTTGAAGCTTTCCATCCACTTTTACCAGAGGATATACTGACATGAGTAATTGCACTTTTACTTTTTTTTACTAAAGAATTTGTGTTATTTTAGCACCCTTTTTAAAAGTTTTTTTCTTTCACGTTAAAAAACTGGGTGGGAAAGAATGAAGGACTTGCATCTGTTTTTACTTCTCAGTGGCTGCACATCCAGAATAAATGCAGTGTATCATACACAGGGATGTCAAAAAAAAGTCACAACTAGGGTTGAAATGCTGAGCATTAACACTTCTGTGTGGTGTTACTGGCACAGGAAGCTCCAAATGATGCTATACCACTACAGCAAAAAGCCCTTCGACCGTCAGATTGTCACACCACCACCCACAAGAGAAAAGGAGAGAGAGAGAGAGAGAGAGAGAGAGAGAGAGAGAGAGAAACATACAAAAAGAGACCAAAACAAAAAAAGGGCAGTTAAATAGAAATAAAGACTAAGAAAGAAAGACAGTGTGCGCATGAGACGAGCAGTAGGAGGAAGCAATGAGACAGGCAGAGAGAGAGAGAGAGAGAGAGGGTGCAAGTGTGGCAGGAGCTCCTGAAAAAAAATGGAGTCTGGAAATATGGCAGTATGTCAGAATCAGGATGTGGACAGTGTGAGTCAGGCTGTGTAGGCGCAGGCTTCTGATTTGCTGATTATATCTATATCACTGATGCTTATAATGTATATAAACACCTTCCTTCCATCTCCGTATCTATCAACTGTACATAGCACTGGCATTCGATAATGCAACTGTTCAGACCACCCATGTGGCTAACACCAAATTCCTCGTACATCCTGTACTTGATGAATAAATCTTCTGGTGTGTATACAGAGAGAAACAGGATGTGTAAAGTGTTTCTGGAGCTGTAGGAGGTGAAACCGGAAAATATTAAAATATTCAAGCATCCACTCTATGGGGTTGTTAAGTTCCGTGAGCGATGAGTTCTTTCTCCTTAAGTTTCCTCACTTCACTGCTGCCATAGCAACAACTAGTAATGCTAATGGAGACATCAATAATGTTATGTCCATTGCTGCTGAAGTGTCTCACTACTGGAAATCCCAACTTCACATAAAGATGCTTGATAAAATGATCAGTGCCAGAGGGGCAAACTCTGATCCTTAGTATTTTTTTATGTTGCGTCTCCTTTGAATTTAGTGTGTGTTTATAAAAAAAAAAAACTGTCATACAATTTACAGTGCCTTGTATAAGTATCCACACCCCTTGAACCTTTCCATATTTTGTAGTGGTCCAACCAGGAACTAGAATGGACTTAATTGGGATTACAAGCCATGAGCCAACACAAAATAGCTTTTAATTATGTGTGTGTGTGTGTGTGTGTGTGTGTGTGTGTGTGTGTGTGTGTGTAAAGTGGTATTGCAGCAAAATTTAAAAGTAGTATTAAAGGTAAAATCCATAGTATCTACTCACAGGAATAACGAAATTATACAACATTATCCAACAAATTAGCACCAGGATTACTAGATTACTAAAGTGTGGACTTTCCCTTTAATGAGAAGGTTTCCAAACAACATTTATTCGATAACATACAGTATACAATATATGAGAGAGATAGTATATCTGTGTGAGAGGCAGTGGGATAGTGTGAATCCTAAGCTAACATCACCCAGTCTGTACATGACACACTCGTATGGCACAGCAAGAGCCTGTGAATTCCAAAACAGTAAGGACAGACAGATTGGGCTTCCCTTTGCCCTGTCAGCAATGCCACATGTCCTATCAGATATCCCCCTAGTGAGTGAGGGGACGGCGTGGTCCTGCTCCTGCTCCTGCTTTTTCCCTTCCTAGAGACTGGACATGCCGCCAAATCCAGCACACACACCCAGTGGCTATGTATGAGTGTATGAACAATGGCTAATAAATAGCCTTTGCTAAATACTGGAAAGTTGAGTGTATTTTAGGACAGGATTATGATTTGACTGGCCTCCATTCTAACAGTAAACACATCTCCTACTGAGCGTTCTGACAAATTACAAACTAAATGAACGTGAGTGATAAGTTGAACTTTTCTATGTGGGGAAGAAAAAGAGAGAACGCAAGACTTTGATTTTTAGGCTAGAAAACACGATGCCTTGGGGAAGCTAGAGGAAGCAGTCAGTTGTCCCAGAGCTTCGAATGCAGAAAAACATAGCCATCATCCATACAGGTTAGATAGACAGGCAGACAGACGTACAAACAGGTCAATGCGGCAGGCATCACGAGTCTCATGCGGTGGCCAGTGCACTTGCTATACTGACCTTCAGGTCCCTGTGCACTACGTCATGTTGGTGAATGTGATAGACACTTTCTAGAATCTGATGGATACAGTGACTGCAAAGACAAGACAAGAAAGGGAAGGACAGAGAAAAAGGTGCCGATAAGATGAGGCGGCTAGAGAAGGGGACGGGGTTAGTAATGGTCACAGGTGGAGATACTGGTGTGAAAGAAGAGAAATAATACAGGCTACGGAGGACTGTGACAAAAAAGTAGCAGTTTTTCCAATAACCCATCATACTCCTTTCGTCTTTCACCCACTCTGTTTTGGCTGAGGGTGGAGCTTATTTCTGGGCCAGAACAATATATTCAGAAGCTGAAAATGAAGACGCTAGGCAGATCTACTACATAGCAATATTGCAAATCGCATTCTAAGCTTTCACTGAAACATGTACATCATATTTTAGGCCAAGATGCATGTTGAGACATTACAGACTGCAACTTTAAACAGCTTAAAATATAAAGAGATAATCCAACACCTAAAACATTAAATACAATAAAACATACTTCACACAAGTCGCAAACAATGACACCAACCAGACAGATGCACAGCTTAAAGTGTCTGTGATGTTTGTCTGGTTATTTGGTTTATAATGACACTCCTACTTATTCTGCTCTGTAGAGCTCTTATCTGTTCAGGTGAGAGGACTCCAAACAAGACCACTGGCGTGTGAGATCTAAATTTATTGTGGCGGCATTGTTGAGCAGTTTCTGTATGGTATAAATGGGGTGAATGGAATAAAGGTGTATAAAGGTGTGTGCGTGTGCGAGTATGTGCCTGGACTGAGCCGACGGTACTGGACCTGTGGCGGGGGCTTGAGTCAGAGCTGGCACACTAATTATCTGTGTTAATTAGAGGCCTACTTTCATTTCTCTCTAAGGAAGGAAAGGATGGGCCGGGGGACTCTAAAGCACGGCAGCGTGGACCAGGAGATGAGGCTACAGTACAACGCTTCTGAGTGGCACACACAAAGCGTTCGTTCTGTCGTTGGGAGAGTACAAGTTCGAATCCCGACAATGCCAGAGCCTGTTGATTACAGCAACACTAGACAGACGTAGGTGTATATGAGCTCATGTATGCAGAAGAGGGCAGATAACACTTTCCTCCGTGTGTGTGACGCAGCATGATCAAGATGCTCTTGGCTGGCTTCATGTCTCACGTCTCAGAGGAAGCACATGTTTGCCCCAGAGCGAGCACATGTTTGCCCCAGAGCGAGCACATGTTTGCCCCAGAGCAAGCACATGTTTGCCCCAGAGCAAGCACATGTTTGCCCCAGAGCGAGCACATGTTTGCCCCACCCTCTGTTGGAAGGTAGCTGTCACGTGAGCTAGTGGGTGGGAATTGGCAAGACCAAATTAGTGAGAAAATAGTGGGGGAGAAAATAGTGGGGGGAAAAACGCAAATCACATGTGATAGCTCTCCATAAGGCTAAGAAATAACTTAAAAGAAGAAAGGTTCATTAGATCCTATGTGCAATCGTATACGGTGTTGTGTGCCTTTCGTGTTTTGAACCATGACAGGTTATGAGACTGTCGTATGAATTGCACTCTAAAAGCTGAAATTAAAAAAAAGTTTTTTTTTATTGAAAAATGATTAGTATTTCATAAAATATGATTTTCAGTTTATCATCATATTGACTAGTCTCTCCTCCTTCAAGGCATCTCTCCTTCTCCTTTTCTCACATCGTGTCTTACGCCCCCCGCAATACACCCACGCAGTCAAATTGATTAGAGTCCCTCTCCTGAAGGGGACTGCAGTGTGTGTGTGTGTGTGTGTGTGTGTGTGTGTGTATGGGTGTATGTGTGTGTGTGTGTATGTGTGTGTAGCTGAGAAGAGAATAAAGATTCTGAACACAAAGGTGGGGAAAAAGATGGAAAAAAACCAGAAGGGGGTACACAGGGACCTGCAGAGGCTGATATCTACTGTGTTTGTGCTATGAGCTATGAGACACTGACACAGCTCAGCCGCCCACGCTGGCTTTTATGAGAGAATGGCTGAAAATTTATGAGCTATTTATGAGTCAAAAATACTGCTTCAAAATGCCTAACGAGCTACAATACCCCGAATGATTCTCAGATATTAGCATCTAAAGTTAATGCATGCACCCTTTAGCCAGAGAAATGGTGTGATGAGGAATGAGAAGAACAGGACACGGGTTTGGGTCTGGGCGGAGTGAAACAGAAGATGGCGCAGAAAAAAACATGTGCAGAGAGAGGGGAGGCAAGAATGCTGAAAGCAGTTCACCTGGCATCGGCCTCGCTGTAATATTCTCGTGCTACAATGTCTTCAAACAACTCGCCACCGGTGACCCTATAGAAAAGAGCACGAAAAGCATTATTAATTGCCACTAATTACAGATCATTAACAGCCTGCACAGGTGCGGTTAAGCATAGCTGTCGTGCATTGGAAGTGCAAGTTTTTAGACATGGGAATAATA
This sequence comes from Pangasius macronema, assembly GCA_037577455.1. Lineage (NCBI taxonomy): Eukaryota > Metazoa > Chordata > Actinopteri > Siluriformes > Pangasiidae > Pangasius > Pangasius macronema. The sequence goes on from CM074961.1 coordinate 5,352,311, forward strand.
TTTTTTATTTGTTGTTATAAATGCATGAGAGAGAGAGAGAGGGAATAGATGAGGGAATCCTCTAGAAGAGTCATCCTGGGGCTTCAGGGGGGAAAGCCCCTGCTGCAGGATTTCTCTTCAGCCGGGCAGCCCGGCACTGTTTCCATGGAAACTAGCTCTTCAGAATAGGAGACAGCGAGGGAAGCTGAGGATAGTGGGGAAGAGAAAGGAGGGGGGGATGCTGGTGGGTGAGTACAGAAACAATGAGTAGGAGCCATGAAGCGTGCGGCGAACACAGACAGCAGAGAAAGGGACATATGGCGGTGCAGGCATTTTTAATGACACGTCGCATTATGAACATGCACTCACAAGTCAAACAGGAGGTAGTGGAAGCCTTCTTCTGATATACTGTCATGGAGTCGGACTGGAGAGGAGAAAAGAAAAGAGTATTAAGCTTGCGATCTTTAATGCGCTTTCCTTATTGCATAAGTAGAAACAAAGCTTAACCTTAGGGTACATGAGGGAGCCCACTTTGATATCTCCGCCAAGTTCTCACCTGCTGAAAGTGCACATGGGCTTTTCTGCTTTCTTCACATTGAAACTGAGCGCATTCGTTCTTACGATACTCTTGTAAATGGTACCGCAATAAGCGATCCGACGACTGCTTCAGGAGAAGTGATTAAAGGGTCGCATGATGTTCATGAGGACAATACTCACCAATGTTGGGGTGCTTGAGAAGACGACAAATGCGAGCTTCACGTTCAAGCTTCTGGTGATCTGTAAGACCAAAAACAAAACAAAACAAAAAAAGAGATGCAGTCACTTATTCATCTTAAAATATATTATTCAGCAATTGCTACGAATGAACACAAGGGCTTGACGACAGGGTCTGAGACTGTAAGGAGTTAAGCTGCATTTAAATCAGAGCTTATTTATCGTCAGAGGAGACATGAAAGTTGCAAAAAAAAAAAAAAAATTGGTATCATTTCAAAAAGGGTTCACACACAGACCAACAGACCACCCACACACGAAAAACACTTGTTCTGCTGTAAATGCCATTTAAAGTTTAAAAAAAAAAGATTATCAAACAATGACAAATCATGTAACACGATGATTATGATGATTATGACCTTTTCTCATCCTTCAGTACATTTATGATGCAGAACATACAGACCTGAGACACACACTCACAAAAAAAATTGTTAAATCCACCTACAAAACTATGCTAATATGCCTAGCAAAGCATGTAAGGTCCTGTCATATTGTGGCTTCGTGAGACATCAGGAGAACCAGTGACACTAATTTATGTGCATTGTTCTCCTCGTTACTGTTGTTCAGTCCAACAGTGTAACTAAGAAGCAGTGAAAAGTCTTATCACTACAAAAAACCAGCAAGGCGATCACTGAGGTTGTTGTGGTATAACGGCAGAGCAAGAAAACCACTGACAACGTGTGGGAAAACATCGCTGAACTCTGTGTCTACTGTCTCGATTGGTTTTACCTACACTACATCTAGTGAGTGTGATTTTATTATACTGAGTTATGATGCAAAATGATTCATGCAAAAAGCTATGTACAGTCCAGGGCAAAGGTTTACATAACTTTCAGAGCAAAATGAAAAAGACAAAGAAATGTAGGGGTGAGGGGTCAAAATGTGTTAAGCTACTGATAGGGAAAAAAATCAAAATGATGTCATTTCAGTGGTTTTCTATTTTTCGCCTGAAATCCAAGACTCAGAAATGGAATTTTTTAAAAAATCAGTTGGTTCGCTCTGATCGGAAGCAGAAATTTTACACTCCTACCATTACACCAATGGTGGCTCATCCATAGGGGCATATCAGCCATTCAGCAAATATCATCTTCATAAAGTCCTCAGTCATAATTCCATGCATTGTAAATAATAATTTCCTCTTCTGAGTGACCAATGTTTAAAAAAAAAAAAAAAATTTATTCCTATTGACAGATATACACTATATTGCCAAAAGTTTTGGGACATCTACCTTTACATGAACATGAACTTTCATGACATCCCATTCTTAATCCGTAGGGTTTAATATGGAGTTGGCCCACCCTTTGCAGCTTCAGCTCTTCTGCTCTTCTCCATGAAGCTCTCTATACACTGTTCTTGAGCTAATCTGAAGGCCACATGAAGTTTGGAGGTCTGTAGCTATTGACTCTGCAGGAAGTTGGCGACTTCTGCACACTGTGCACCTCAGCATGCTCTGAGCCACTCTGTGATTTTACGTGGCCTACCACTTCGTGGCTGTGTTGCTGTTGTTCCCAATTGCTTCCTTCTTCTTCTTCTTCTTCTTTGGGCTTTTCCCTTCAGGGGTCTCCACAGCGAATCATCACTCTCCACCTATCCCT